>PVKP010029235.1:0-29224 GCA_004027715.1 Plecturocebus donacophilus
AAAAAAAAAAAAAAAAAAAAAAAAAAAATCCATGTGTTCACAAGGATATTTAAAATAAATAAAACTCATCAATCATCTTTGGAAGTTGCTAAGAACTATATTTCTCTGTCTGTTTTAAAATACTGCAGAGACAGGATCTCACTATGTTGCCCAGGCTGGTCTTGAATTACACATGTGAGTCACTGTATCCTTCCAGGAATTATCTCATTCTTTTGAAAACTGGTAAATAAAAGGAAAATGAATCAAGCATTTATCTTGCCTTTCCTATTCAAAATGTGCCTGGGGGGAACTAAATAGCTGATTAGAAGTTTCTCTTTATAGAAGCAGGCTAGATAATGAATGAAGAAAGAATGATAAATTAGAAATATCACTACTTCGCAACTCCTAATGAATTAAATTATCTAGGTAATGACTATTAATGGCTACGACAGAACACATTATTATTTCTTTTTTTTTTTTGAGACAGAGTCTTGCTCTCCCAGGCTAGAGTGCAGTGGTACAATCAAGGCTTCCTGTAACCTCTACCTCCCGGGTTCAAGTGATTCTCATGCCTCAGCTCCAGAAGTAAACGGGATTACAGGCATGTGCTACCAGGTCTGGATAATTTTTGTATTTTTAGTAGAGATAGGGTTTCACTATGTTGGCCAGGATGGTCTTGAACCCCTAGCCTCAAGTGATCCACCTGCCTTGGCCTCTCAAAGTGCTGGGATTACAGGTGTGAGCCACTGTGCACGGCCTGGCGAATATTTGTGTTTTTAGTAGAGATGGGGTTACACCATGTTGGCCAGGCCGGTCTGGAACTCCTGGCCTCAAGTAATCCTCATGCCTCGGCCTCCTGAAGCACTGGAATTACAAGCGTGAGCCACTACACTCAGCCCCAAATTCTTCTTTTTTTTTTTTTTTTGAGACAGAGTCTCTGTTGCCCAGGCTGGAGTGTGGTGGCGTAATCTCGGCTTACTGCAACCTCTGGCTCCCAGGTTCAAGGGATTCTCCAGAGTCAGACGCCCAAGGAGCTGAGATTACAGGCTAGCACCACCACACCTGGCTAATTTTTGTTTTTTTTTTTTGTAGAGATGGGGTTTCACCATGTTTGCCAGGCTGGTAGTCTAAAACTCCTTACCTCAGGTGATCCTCCCAAAGTGTTAGGATTACAGGCGTGACCCACTGCGACCGGCTGCCAAATTATCCTTTCTAATTCTTCACCCCTCTCTATACCCATGCCCTTTGCTATGTGCCTTAGTCATTCTTCCTGACCCCATAGTGACACCGTGTCAATTCCAAGTGTAGGCCTTAAGAGGCACATGTGTCTTTGCTTGCTCCTTTTATACTTCTGTCATCACCATGTAAAAGTGCCCAGGGTTTACTGGCCCAGGGAGCAAGAGAGAGGTAGAACAGACCTGGCTAGCACCTGCAGTTTGGAGATAATTCCAGCTGAATTCATGCTATCAGGCAGCTGAAATGCAGCTGAACTTCAGACACATGAATAGGAACAGGGGTTGGTTTGTCACTTCACATTATTGTGGTAAGAGCTAACTGATAAGATTGTTAACATCACAAACTGAGAGACAATCAGATGTGTGTCTCCTGATGGAAATACATACCACTACCTAAAAACCAGCCTTCCTCAAGAACAAGCAACAACGACAACAACAGAACAAACCCAAATCTGACCAATTCTGCAGCTCTAACTACCCATTTATAGGAAACTCAAGGGACTAGAAACACATTCAGCAACAACGAGATGCAGTCAGCATCGTGAGAAACCAGAAGACAAATGACCCAGTTTCTTCAGCAAGTAAGCTGCAAGGCAGGGCAAAAAGAGATGGGGGAAAAACACAGATTAAATGACTTAAGGGACATATTAACATATCACAATGTATGGACTTTAAGATCCTGATTCAAGTGATCCAATTATTGCTTTTTAAATTATAACACAAAGAGAAAAACTTGAACATCGACTAGATATTTGATAAAGAATTATTATTTTTAGGGGTGATAATGGTATTATAGTTAGGTTTAAAACAAAAGGACTTATCTTTTTGAGAAACATATTGAAATATTTATTGTTGGCCAGGCGCGGTGGCTCATGCCTGTAATACTAGCACTTTGGGAGGCCAAGGTGGGTGGATGAGGTCAGGAGTTCAAAACCAGCCTGGCCAAAATGGTGAAACCCCATCTCTACTAAAAACTATTAAAAAAAAAAAAAATCAGCTTGGCATGGTGGCCCAGCTACTCGGGAGGCTGAGGCAGGGGAACAGCTTGAACCTGGGCGGCAGAGGTTGCAGTGAGCTGAGATCACGCCACTGCACTCCAGCCTGGGAGACAGAGACTCCATCTCAAAAAAAAAAAAAACAAAAAGAAATATTTATAGTTAAAATATAATGATGCTGGTATTTGCTTTAAAATAATCTGATGAAGGGATTATAGATTTAACAAGATTGGCCATGAGCTGACCGCTGAGGCTGGATGATGGATGGATGTTTATTATATTATTCTTGGTATATGTTGGAATTTTATATGAGAAAGACCTAAAAAGAGGGGAAATAAAAATGGACACAAGGGGCCGAATACAGGGGCTCAGGCCTGTAATCCCAGCACTTTGGTAAGCCAAGGTGGGTGGACCATGAAGTCAGGAGTTCGAGATCAGTCTGGCCAACATAGTGAAACCCCACCTCTACTAAAAATACCAAAAATTAGCCAGGTGTGGTGGTGTGTGCCTGTAATCCCTGCTACTTGGGGAGGCTGAGGCAGAAAAATCACATGAACCCAGGAGTCAGAGGTTGCAATGAGGCGAGATCACACCATTGCACTCCAGTCCAGGTGACAGTGTTTGACAGTGTGAAACTCCGTCTCATTAAAAAAAAAAAGGCTGGGCGTGGTGGCTCACGCCTATAATCCCAGCACTTTGGGAGGCCGAGGCGGGCAGATCACAAGGTCAGGAGTTCAAGACCAGTCTGGCCATTATGGTGAAACTGCAAATCTCTACTAAAAATACAAAAATTAGCCGAGTATGGTGGCGCATGCCTATAGTCCCAGCTACTCAGGAGGCTGAGGCAGAAGAATCACTTAAACCTGGGAAGCACAGGTTGCAATGAGTCGAGATGGTGCCACTGTACTCCAGTCTTGACAACAGAGTGAGACTCCATCTCAAAAAAAACCAAAGACACCAAGAAGTCAAATCATATGATCAAACACATAAAGTAGCCATTACATTTCCCCCACTTACCTGTTCTGTTCTTTCGTTTTTCTCGCTCTGCTTTTAGCTCCTCCATGGCTTGAGATTTCTTATCTAGTTTCTCATCCCGCTTGGAACGCCGTTCCTTGTTGTGGGATGTTACCTAGGAAGGAAAGGATATATAGGTTGGCCCTTTTTACCAACAGCTGATAAGATTCTCTAAATCCAACACTTAATTCATTTAGTCCTCCAACGTGAATCTATATGGGCTGCAGAAACTTAGAGCTTGTAGTGTAAGGGGAGAGAGCATCCTCTTGTGGACAAAGAGGATACAGCAGTAAAGAAGCCCTGTCTAAAATACCTAAAATCAAGTTCGAGAATTATCCGAATAAACTCTGGAAGAGAACGCTAGAACATAGCTAGTATTTATTGATATTATCAAAAAAGTTTTAGATAATAAACACAGAGATTATTTTCCCAGATATATTTATACCATGTCTAGGATGACATACATCTAAGTAAATATTGTAAGCATCTGGCTACCTAGGACAGGTTGTTTACCAACTTTTCCTTAAAGGATGCTCACTCACTAGTGGGCTGCTTTTTTGTTTTAAACAGAGCCTCACTCTTTTGCCCAGGCTGGAGTGCCATCACACAATCTCAGCTCACTGCAACCTCCACCTCTGAGGTTCAAACAATTCTTGTGCCTCAGTCTCCCCAGTAGCTGGGATTAAAGGCATAAGCCACCATGCCTGGCTAATTTTTGTATTTTTAGTAGAAATGGGGTTTTGCAATATTGGTCAGACTGGTCTCAAATTCCTGGCCTTGAGTGATCTGCCTGCTTGGATTACAGATGTGAGTCACTGCAGCTGAGGGATGCTTTTTAAATGCAGACTTCAGTGAAAGCCGGGCACAGTGGCATATGCCCGTAGTCCCAGCCACTCAGGAGGATTGCTTGAGGGTAGGAGTTTGAGGCTACAAGTGTGTTATGATTATGCCAGTGAATAGCCACTGTACTCCAACCTGGGCAACATTGCGAGACCCTGTTTATGAAAGGAAAAAAGGAAGGAAGGAAGAAAGGGAAGGAAGGAAGAAAAGGAAGAAGGGAAAGAAAGGAGACAAGGGAAAAAAGGAGGCAAAGAAACAGAAGGAAAGGGAAAAAGAAAGAAAAGGAAAAGGGAAAAGACAGGAAAAAGTGCTAAGGAGTTAAACACTACAGCTGATGGTGAAACACCAAGATATGTCCAGAGATTAATGAAACCATGTCACAAGTCTTATACTAATAAACTTAAGCTGATTAATGTAAACACACCTTTTACACACACACACACACACACACACACACACACACACACACACACACACACACACACACACACACACACATTTAAAACAGAGGTTTATTCTTTGGACAAAGAGGAAAACTGAATCTCCTACCTGAGATTCTTGAATCTGTGTCAGCTTTTTCTTTTCTTGCTCCTCTTCTTGCTTTTTCTTCTTTTCTTTCTTTTCTTTCTTTTTGGCTGTTTTTAGCTTTTTCTTGATTTCAAATCTGGTTAAAAGATATTTGGTTTTTAAGTAGCAATGAAATGTATGTAAAAACTAATTTCTACTAGATAGGAGAAAAGAACTAAGGGAAAGGATCTAATAGATATTTTGGCTTTCCTGCAAGAAACTTTGATGTACCTTATTATAAGTACATTAAAAATATTTGATATGTTAATTACAATAAAATATAAAACATTTAATGCATTAAGTTGGAGTATATTTTAAATGAGAACGGCTGGGCGGAGTGGCTCATGCCTATAATCCCAGCACTTTGGGAGGCCAAGGCAAGCAGATCACGAGGTTAGGAGTTTGAGACCAGTCTGACCAACATGGTGAAACCTCGTCTCTATTAAAAAATAACAATAAAAATAAAAATAAATGAGAGAACATGGGCCAGGCATGGTGGCTCACCAGGTTAAGAGATGGAGACCATCCTGGCCAACATGGTGAAACCTCGTCTTTACTAAAAATACAGAAATTAGCTGGGTATGGTGGCGTGGGCCTGTAATCCCAGCTACTTGGAAGGCTGAGGCAGAAGAATCACTTGAACCTAGGAGGCGGAGGTTGTAGTGAGCCGAGATCATGCTCCAGCCTGGCAAAAGAGCGAGACTCCATTTCAAAAAAAAAAGGGAGAGGGAGAGAATATATATAGGATATTCCTGTACTCGTGTCACACTGCACTCTAGCCTGGTGACAGAGTGAGATTCAATCTGAAAAAAACAAAAACAAAAACAAAAAACAACAAAATACAATGAAAGACCACTTCACAATCCCCAGGATAGCTATTACCATAAAAAGGGAGGCCAGGCATGGTGGCTTACACCTGTAATTCCAGCACTTTGGGAGGCCAAGGCAAGAGGATCACTTGAGCCCAGGAGCTGGAGACCAGCCTGGACAACATGGTGAGACCCTGTCTCTCCAAAAATTTTAAAAATTGGCCAGGTATGATGGGGCAGCTACTTGGCAGACTGAGGTGGGAGAACTGCTTGAGCCCAGGAAATTGATCATACCACTGAACTCCAGCCTGGGTGACAGAGTGAGACCTTGTATAAAAAAAAAAAAAAGGAAAATGCCAAGTGTTAAAGTGTTAGTGAAGATGCAGAGAAATTAGAACACTTATTGCTGGTGGGAATCTAAGATGGCGCAGCTACAGTTTCTTAAAAAAGTTAGAAAGAATTACCATATGAGCCAGCAATTCTGCTTTCAAGTATACACCCAAAAGAACTAAAAATAGGCACTCAAATTGCTGTATATAAATGTTCACAGCAGCACTAGTCACAATAGCAAAAAGGTGAAAACACTACAAATATTAATCAATATAGGGATGACTAAAATGTGGTATATACATACAATGGAATATTACTCACCTATAAAAAAGAGGAAGGTACTAATGCATGCTAATAAACCTCAAAAATATACTAAGTGAAAGAAGTCAGTCACGAAAGACTACATATTATGATTCAGTTTATATAAAGTATCCAAGTTGGGCACGGTGGCTCACATCTATAATCTTAACACTTTGGGAGGCCAAGGCAGAAGGACTGCTTGAGGCCAGGAGTTCAAGACCAGCACAGAAAACATAGTAAGACCTCGTCTTTACTAAAAATTAAAATAATTAGCCAAGTGGTGGCACAAGCCTATAGTCCCAGCTGTTTGGGAGGCTCAGGCAGGAGGACTGGTTGAACACAGGAGGTTGAGGCTTCAGTGAGTTATGATCATGCTACAGCACTCCAGGCTAAGCAACGGAACAAGACCCTTTCGGGACAACAACAACAACAACAATAATAAAAACATCCAGGCTAGGCAAATCTAGAGAGAAAGAAAGGAGATTAGTGGTTATCTGGGCCTGGGAGGCTTATGGGGGAAGACAGGAGTGATAAAATGCTTAGAATTAATTGTGGTGATGATTGCACAGCTCTGTGGACATATAAAAACCAGTGAATTATATACTTTAAGTGGGTTATTTTAGTCAAAGTTATTTTTTAGAGTTAGTGATAGTTAACATTTACATAATGTTCTTATGTATATCATCTCAACTGAGGTTTACAACAATCCCTGAGGAGGAAGCTGAGGCAGAAAGAGAGAAAGTGACTTAACTCTGATCACCCTGCCAGCAAATCTGACTTGAACCCAGACCTTCTGATGTCAATGTCAGTGCCCCTTCTACAACCAGGCTATCTTTTATGCTGCCTGCCCTCATGAAGAATCTAACAACTGAAAATGACATCTCACTACTGGTGCTGCTGGCTAGAGAACAGGATGCTAATGGTGCTTACCTAAAAAAGACTATGAAGATTAAATGCAATCCATATTAATACGTTTTAAAGTAAAAAAAGATGCAGGGCCAGGTGCGGTGGCTCATACCTCTAATCCCAACACTTTGGGAGGCCACGGCAGATAAATCAGGAGGTCAAGAGATCAAGACAACCTGGCCAACATGGTGAAACCCTGTCTCTACTAAAATACAAAAAAAAATTAGCTGGGCGTGGTGGCACGTGCCTGGAGTCTCAGCTACTTGGGTGGCTGAGGCAGGGGAATTGATTGAACCTGGGAGGTGGAGGTTATAGTGAGCTGAGATTGCACCACTGTACTCCACTCTGGTGACAGAGTGAGAGTAGGTTTAAAAAAAAAAAAGATACAGGAAATTTCCGAGGTGCCATATTGTACTGCCCTGAAGCTACACAAATGAACTACAAAAATACCAATTTTCTATGATGGCTCTGAACCTCTGTCTTAATAATCAGGACACTAAATCATTCTTATAGTCACTAAAAAAAGTCACTGAAGCTGAGGGTGGTGGTTCAGTGTAACCCCAGCACTTTGGGAAGCCGAGGTGAACGAATTGCTTGAGGCCAGGAGTTCAAGACCAGCATAGGTAAAGTGGCAAAAACCCTTCTCTAAAAAAATAAAAAAGGGCCAGGCCTGGTGGCTTACACCTGTAATCCCAGGACTTTGGAAGGCCAAGGCGGGTGGATCACCTGAGGTCAGAAGTTCCAGACCAACCTGGCCAACATGGTGAAACCCCATCTCTACTAAAAATATAAAGATTAGCTCGGCATGGTAGCGGGTACCTGTTATCCCAGCTACTCAGGAGGCTGAGGCAGGAGAACTGCTTGAACCTGAGAGGTGGGGTTGCAATGAGCCAAGATCGTGCCACTGAACTCCAGCCTGGGCCATAGAACAAGACTGTCATACACACACGCACGCACACACACCAGGCACAGTGGCTCACTGTAATCCCAGCACTTTGGGAGGCTGAGGTGGGCAGATTATGAGGTCAGTCAGAAGACAGAGACCAGGCTGGCTAACGTGGTGAAACAAAAATACAAAAAAATTAGCCGGGTGTGGTGGCACACACCTGTAGTCCCAACTACTCAGGAGGCTGAGGCAGGAGAATCTCTTGAACCTGGGAGGCAGAGGTTGCAGTGAGCCAAGACTGCACCATTGCACTCTAGCTTGGGCAACAAGAGCAAAACTCCATTTCAAAAAAAAAAAAAAAAAAAAAATATTAGCTGAGTGGTGTGGCACACACCTGTAGTCCCAGCTACATGAGAGGTGGAGGCAGGACAATCACTTGAACCCGGGAGGCAGAAGGTGCAGTGAGCCGAGATCATGTCACTGCACTCTACCCTGGGCAACAGAGTGAGACTCCATCTCAAAAAGAAGAAAAGAAAAATTAGCCAGATGTGGTAGCCTGTAGCCTGTAGTCCCCACTACTTGGGAGGCTGAGGTAGGAGGCTGGCTTGAGTCCAGGAGGTAGAGATTGTAGTGAGCCAAGCTCACACCACTGCACTCCAGCCTAGAGGACAACCAGATTCTGTATTCAAAAAAAAAAAAATTTTTTTTTAAGTCACTGAATTGGCCGGGCGCGGTGGCTCACACCTGTAATCCCAGCACTTTGGGAGGCCAAGGCGGATCACCTGAGGTCAGGAGTTCAGGACCAGCCTGGCCAATATGGTGAAACCCTATCTCTAAAAAAAATAAGTATTAAAAAAAAAAAGTCACTCAATCAGTCAACTGTCTTATTCACATTCAGTGAAAAACATAAAAACTAAGTTTGAGACAAGCCACCTACTACCCTTGAGCTACTTTGTGATTTTGTCATAGGACCTACTGGCCTTATACAACAGCATCTTGCTATGCTTTCCACAGTTGAGAAATACAAATTTTAGAAGTCATCCCTAACCATCTGGCAACTCCAGCACAGTTTTTTAAGTCCTATTTGTTCCAAAACAGGTAACCTTGGAAGTATTCACACTCAAAACAAACATCTAGTCTGGGCACAGTAGCTCACAGCTATAATCCCAGCACTTTGGGAGGCTGAGGCAGGTAGATCACCTGAGGTCAGGAGTTTTAGACCAGCCTCACTAACAAGGCAAAACCCTGACTCTACTAAAAATACAAAAATTAGCCAGCCATGGTGGCAGACGCCTGTAATCCCAGCTACTTGGGAGGCTGAGGCACAAAAATCTCTTGAACCTGGAAGGAGGAGGTTGCAGTGAGCCGAGATCTCGCCATTGCACTCCAGCCTGGGCAACAAGAGCAAAAGACCTTCTCAAAAAGGAAAACAAAACAAAAACCGAATGTCTATTGCTTGCTGCTGTCTGAAAGCCAAACATTCTTCTCCAGGATAACTAACCATACTTAATATGGTCTCCAGAAGG
Organism: Plecturocebus donacophilus; assembly: GCA_004027715.1. NCBI lineage: Eukaryota > Metazoa > Chordata > Mammalia > Primates > Pitheciidae > Plecturocebus > Plecturocebus donacophilus. Next base: position 9,388 of record PVKP010029235.1, read on the forward strand.
GACAAACAAGACTCCCAGATGAAAAGAAACTAACTGCTGCCAAAGAAAATGCTTCTATTTTCCTTTCATGAGATTAAATAGGTAGAATCCTCATTCTGAGGGCTATTTTATTTCCCAAGACAAAAGCCAAGTTTGTTTTTACCTTGAAATTCTGTTAGGAGACAAGGAAGAACTACTGCCATATTTAAAAGTTTTCCGTTTAAAATATGGCAAAAGTTCAAAAAACCGAAGCAGCTTGTAAATATCAAAAAGCAATTTAACATTTGACTTTTTTAAAAAAATACAAAAACTATGCTGGAGGACAGTCAGATACCTAACTTGTACATAATCAGGAGAAATTCCAAGTCTTGAATCCTGTGAAGACAGGGCTCCAAAGGTAAAGTCTGGAAAATTATTTCAACCTGGGAGCTTGAAAAATTTGAAGCCAGTCTGTACAATATAAAGTTTTAAACACCATTTCTTCCTTTAATTTTTACGTATTATTTGGTGTGTTCCCATGTTACTCTCAATCATTATTGGATTCCTATTCTAAAACCAAGGTAATCTTATGATTACCTTAATACTTTTTACTCAGTAGAAATCAAATCATGCACTGATCTTTACCAAGACAAAAACAATCTCTGTAATTCCCCTCTTTTTTTTTTTTGACACAGGATCTCACTCTGTCACCCAGGCTGGAGTACAGAGGCATAATCTCAGCTCATTGCAAACTCCACATTCTGGGCTCAAATGATCCTCCTGCTGAATCAGCCCCCCAAGTACCTGGGACTACAGACATGGGCCACCATGCCTATTTTTTATAGGAGACAGGGTTTTGCCATGGTTGGTCTTGAATTTCTGGAATCAAGCGAACCACCCACCTTAGACTCTCAAAGTGCTGGCATTATAGGTGTGAGCCACTGTGTCCAGGCTGTAATTCCCTGCATTTATTTATTTATTTAGAGATGAAGTCTCACTCTGTCGCCCAGCCTGGAGTCCCGTGGCGTAATCTCGGCTCACTGCAACCTCTGCCTCCTGGGTTCAAGCAATTTGCCTGCCTCAGCCTCCTAGGTAGCTGGGACTATCAGTGTGCAGCACCACGCCCAGCTAATTTTTTTGTATTTTTAGTAGAGACGGGGTTTTGCCATGTTGGCCAGGCTAGTCTAGAACTCCTGACCTCAGGTGATCCGTCTGTCTGGGCCTCCCAAAGTGTGTAATCCCTTTAGAATGCTGCTTGTAGTGTTCGTGTTACAGAATAGGTAAAATAATAGGAAATGTGAGGCAGGAGAGGATGTGGCCACAGTGTGTTTTATGGTGTCAGATGGTCCCAGGTTTGAAATACAGTACTAGCACTTGCCAGCTAAATGACCTTGGACAAGTTTCTTCATTCATTCACTCAATGAGTATTTAGTGCATATCTCTGTGCCAGGCACTGTTCTAGGCACCAGGAATAGAAGAGCGAACAGGATTAAGTCTCTCCCTTCATGCAACTTACTCTTTAGTTACCTAATGTCTCTAAGCCTAGGCTTCTACCTCTGTAATATGGTATAACCACCTTCACAGAGCTGTCGTGAAGATTACATAATGCACATATATGATGTCTTATGCATAAAACCTTCTGAATGACATATATTAGTAAATAAAGCCAGTGGCACTGAGTAAATAATGAATGAAATTTAATACATCATTTGCTTCTCATCATGTTAACAATCAATTCCAAATGCCAGTCTCCATATGTAGGTCAGGTGTCAAGGACAGAGGAAGTATGACATAAGAAATGAACAGAAAAGGCAGGGGCGGAAGGGGGGCCAATGAGGACTCAACCTTACCTTCTTTTCAACACCTCCCTCTTCTCTATGCGATTGAACAGTTCTTGCTCTCTCTCTTTCTCTGTCATCTGTTCCAGACGGGCCCTGTCTTCCTCATCTCCCATGAGGTCTTCTCCATAGCCATCATGGAACTCTTCATCTTCTGAAGAAGAGTCTGAATCTGAACTGGAAGAGGAGCTGTTGCTGTCAGAATCTGACACTTCACCTGCAACAAAGGCCCACAAGATTACACTATGCTACAGAAGACAGGCCACAAGCGGCTCCACAGTGGTGACATCACCCTTCTCTATTTTTTTTTTTGAGACAAAGTCTTGCTCTGTTGCCATACTGGAGTGTGGTGGCATAATCTCGGCTCATGGCAACCTCCGCTGCCTGGATTAAAGCGATTCCCCTGCCTCAGCCTCCCAAGTAGCTAGTACCACAGGTGTGCACCACCATGCCCAGCTAATTTTTTGTATTTTAGTAGAGACGGGGTTTTCACCACGTTGGCCAGGATGGTCTCAATCTCCTGACCTTGTGATCTGCCCACCCCGGCCTCCCAAAGTGTTGAGATTATAGGTATGAGCCACCATGCCCGGCCAATATCACCCTTCTTTAGGCTAGAATAAGAAATCAGTTTGTTATTTTACTTATTTTTACTTTTTTTTTTTGAGACGAAGTTTTGCTTTTGTTGCCCAGGCTGGAGTACAATGGCACAATCTTGGCTCACTGCAACTTCTGCCTCCCCGGTTCAAGTGATTCTCCTGCCTCAGCCTCCCAAGGAGCTGGGATTACAGGGGTAATCCGGCTAATTTTGTATTTTTATTAGAGACAGGGTTTTGTCATATTGGTCAGGCTGGTCTTGAATTCCTGACCTCAGGTGATCTGCCCACCTTGGCCTCCCAGTGCTGAGATTATAGGTGTAAGCTACTGCACACGGCCTATTTATTTTTAACTTTTTAAATAAAACCGGGGTCTCACTTTGTTGCCCAGGCTGGTCTAGAACTCTTGGGCTCAGGCAATCCTCCTGCAGTGGCCTCCCAAAGTGCTGGGATTACAGGCATGACCCACCACACCTGGCCCCAGCTTATTTACTTATTTTATTATTACTATTTTTTGAGCTGCAGTCTTGCTGTCGCCAGGCTTGAGTGCAGTGGCGCAATCTCGGCTCACTGCAACCTCCCGGGTTCAATTCATTCTCCTGCCTCAGCCTCCCAAGTAGCTAGGTTTATAGGCATGCGCCACCACGTCCAGCTAATTTTGTATTCTTAGTAAAGATGGGGTTTCACCATGTTGGTCAGGCTGGTCTCAAACTCCTGACCTCAGGTATTCTGCCCACCTCAACCTCTCAAAGTGCTAGGATTACAGGTATAAGCCACGGCGCCCAGCCTCCCAGTTTATTTTAATGCTTCTTTTTTTTTTTTTTTTTTGACAAAATTTTAGGCCTGCAGAAAAGTTGCAAGAATAATTTGATTCCTAGCTGGGCGCGGTGTCTCACGCCTGTAATCCTAGCACTTTAGGAGGCTGAGGTGGGTGGATCATCTGAGGTCGGGAGTTCGAGACCAGCCTGACCAATAAGGAGAAACCCCATCTCTATTAAAAAAAAAAAAATTTGACTCCTATAAATCCTTTCCTTAAGATTACCCACCAATGCCAATTTACTTTCTCTGCACATATAAAAAATAATGTATTTATGTTTATTATTTATGTTGCTGAATTAAAAGTAGTTGCAAAGATCATGGCCCTTCACCCCTATAGATTCACTCCTAAAGAGGACAGTCTCTCTCTCTCTCTCTTTTTTTTTTTTTGAGATGGAGTTTTGCTCTTGTTGCCCAGGCTGGAGTGCAATGGCATGATCTCGGCTCACTGCAATGTTCGTCTTCCGAGTTCAAGTGATTCTCCTGCCTCAGCCTCCCAAGTAGCTGGGATTACAGGCATGCACCACCATGCCTGGAAAATTTTGTTTTTTTAGTAAAGACGGGGTTTCTCCATGTTGGTCAGGCTGGTCTTGAACTCCTGACCTCAGGTGATCTACCCACCTCAGCCTCCCAAAGTGCTGGGATTACAGGTGTGAGCCACCACACCCTGCTGACAGTCTCATATAACCAATTACACAATTATCAAATTTAGGGAACTTAACATTGATACAATATCATTATTTTATATTCAATAGTCAGTCTGTATTCAAATTTCACCAACTGTTTCACCACTGTCCTTTACAGTCACTTTTTAACCAAGTAGACTCCAATCTACTATCACCTGTTGCATTTGGTTGCCGTGTTTGTCTAGTATCTTTTAACTGGGATCTGCCTTTCTTTGTCTTTCATGCCATTGATTTTTTTAAAAATGTTATTTCATTGTTTTGGGGGTACAGGTGTTTTCTGGATACATGGATAAGTTCTTTTTTCTTTTTTTGGGGGGGGATTGAGTCTCACTCTGTTGCCTAGGCAGGAGTGCAATGAAACAACCTTGGCTCACTGCAACCTCTGCCTCCCAGGTTCAAGCAATTCTCCTGCCTCAGCCTCCAGAGTAGCAGGGACTACAGGCACATGTCACCGTGTCCAGCTAATTTTTTTATTTTTAGTAAAGACAAGATTTCACCACGTTGGTCAAGCTGGTCTCAAACTCCTGACCTCAGGTGATCTACCTATCTCGGCCTCCCAAAGTGCTGGGATTACAGGTATGAGCCACCGCACCTGGCCTGATTACATGAATAAATTCTTCAGTGCTGATTTCTGAGATTTTGGGGTACTTATCACCCAAGCAGTGTACACTGTACCTGATATGTAGTCTTTCATCCCTCACTCCCTCCCTAGTCCCCAAAGTCCATTATATTATTCTTTTTTTTTTTTTTCCTTTCCAGGCAGAATCTCACTCCATCACCCAATCTAGGCTCACTGAAACCTCCTCCTCCCAGGTTCAAGTGATTCTCATGCCTGAGTCTCCTGAGTAGCTGGCACCAGGAGCACACCACCATGCCTAATTTTTGTATTTTTAGGAGAGATGGGGTCTTACCATGTTAGCCAGGCTAATCTCAAACTCCTGACCTCAAGTGATTCACCTGCCTTGGCCTCCCAAAGTGCTGGGACTATAGGCGTGAGCCACCACACCTGGCCCCATTATATCATTCTATGCCTTTGCACCCTCATGGCTTAACCACCACTTACACATGAGAACATACAATACTTGGTTTTCCATTCCTGAGTTATTTCACTTAGAAAAATGGCCTCTAGCTCCACTCAAGTTGCTGCAAAGGCCATTATTTCACGCCGTTTTATGGCTGAGTAATATTCCATGGCACATATATATATTATATTTATCCATTTGTTGGTACGTTGAATTTTTGAAGAGTATAAGCCCAAAAAATTGTCTAGTAGAATTTTGTGAGGTGATGATAAAAATATTCTCTATTTGAATAGCAGCCACAACATATAACCATTCACAAACTGAAATGTGGCTAGTGCAACAGAAAAACTACATTTTAAACATTAATTTTTAGTTAATTTAAGTTCAAATAGCAACAGTTATCAAGTCCACCTTATTTGGTTTAGTTAATTTGTTAAGAAACAATTCAGGTTATGAATTTTTGGCAAGAATACTCCATAAGTGATTGTGTCCTTTTCAACAATACCACATCGGGAAGCCCTAACTAGTATCTGTTTGTACCATTATTTTAATTTGGATTACTTGGTTAAGGTGGTGTCTCCCAGATTTTCCCTTTGTAAAGGGACCTTTTCCTCTTTGTATAATAGTATGTATAGGGAGAAGGTTTAAGACTATAAAATCTTGTTTTCCAACGAATTCTCAACCAGTGGTTTTAACAATCATTGAGGATTCTTGAGTAAATCAACTTTATCACTATGACTGAAAAGTGGTGGCCGAGCACAGTGGCTCACACCTGTAATCTCAGCACTTGGAGAGGACAAGATGGGTGGATCACAAGGTCAGGGGTTTGAGAGTAGCCTAGCCAATATGGTGAAAACCCATCTTTACTAAAAATACAAAAATTAGCTAGGTGTCATGGTGGACGCCTGTAGTCCCCCAGCTGCTCGAGAGGCTGAGGCAGGAGAATCACTTGAACCTGGGAGGCAGAGGTTGCAGTGAGCTGAGATCGTGCCACTGCACTTCAGCCTGGGTGACAGAGCAATGCTCCATCTCGGAAAAAAAAGAAAGAAAGAAAGAAAAGTGGTGATTTTTCTAACCCTATAATTTTTTTCATTTATTAGCTGGCATTAAAAAAAAATTATGGCCAGGTGCAGTAGCTCACGCCTGTAATCCCAGCACCTTGGGAGGACAAGGTGGGCAGATCACCTGAGGTCAGGAGTTCAAGACCAACCTGGCTAACATGATGAAACCCAATCTCTACTAAAAATACAAAAAATTAGCTGGCTTTGGTGGTGGACACCTGTAATCCCAGCTACTTGGCAGACCGATGCAGAATTGCTTTAACCCAGGAGGCGGAGGTTGCAGTGAGCCAAGGTCACATCATTGCACTCTAGCCTGGGCAACAGCAGCAAAACTCTGTCTTGAAAATAAATAAATAAATAAATAAATAAACAAAAACATTTTAATGCATCATTAAAATCTGATTAGTGAATTTCTAATAACAGTGGATCATAATAGGACAAATGTTGGCATGGAAAAAATATGTGAGTACAATGAGTACTGAGCTAAGTCAGCAATTTAACAGGAACTGTACTTGACTCAATTTGAGCTAACATTCATAGGCATGTGCTCAAAACCAGGTTAGGCCAATTTTATAAAGCCAGCTTGTATATAAACATTACTTTAGAAAACGTTTTTAAATTTTTTAATAATTTGTAAGTTATCATTCTAGTCCTGGAACAAGTTCACTTTTATTTTCTCTCCCAGTGTCCTTGTATTTTTCTTTTCTTTTTTTTCCTACTTTTTTGTTGTTGTTGAGATAGGGTCTTGCTCTGTCACTTAGGCTGAAGTGCAGTGGTGTGATCATAGCTCACAGTAACTTCGAACTCCTAAGCTCAAGTGATTCTCCCACCTCAGCTTCCTGAGCAGTTGGGACCACAGGTGTGTACCACAACATTCTTGTAGAGATGGGATCTCACTATGTTACCCAGGCTGGTCCTGAACTCCTGGACTCAAGTGATCCTCCCACTTTGGCCTCCCAAAGTGTTGAGATTACAGCCATGAGCCATTGCACCTGGCCCAAGTTCACTTTTCAAACTAGTGTTAAAAAATTCTGGAATTGGCTTCCAAAAAAACAACATTTTCTACTGAGTTTTGTACCAAGATTTCCCTTCTCAGTCAGACTATGCATAAGCAAGAAAAAAAAAGGACAAGAAGGCATTCAGGGTATTCAAGATCATGCAGGAATCCTAGTGGGTTCCAGCGATAGGTTTCAGGGCTCTCACCAACCTTTTGGAATTGCATACATTTTTCTTGCTTCATTAAGATTCTCAAAGCATCCATGACCATGGAAAAAGTTAAGAACCACTACTCTAAAGACAGAGGTCATGCTAAATGCAGGTACCCCCCTTCCTCCCCACTTCTGCCTTGCACCTTCAAGCTGACAAGAGGGGGAGTTGATCTTCCAGGTCTGGGCTGCTCAGCTCACCTTCCTCAGGGGCTGAGCTCTCAGCTGAACTGTCTTTGTCTGAACTGCCTGAGGAGGCAGTTTTGTTGGCCTGTTTCTTCATCGTTCCTTTCTTCTCTATTTTTCTGGCTTTTCCTTTCTTCTTATTTTTATTGCTCCCAAATGTCCACTATAAGGAGAAAAGAAAAAAAAAACTGAAATAGGAATAGGGACTTTACTGGGAAAAGCTGGAAGACTCAAGAGTTAAGAGTCTCTGGCATTCATCTTGGAATCCCAAACAAATACACTTCACATGAAAAAAAAAAAAAAAAAACAGATTTTTGAAAGTTTTTTTTTTTTTTTTTGAAACAGGTCTCACTCTGTTGTCCAGGTTAGAGTGCAGTGGCACAATCTTGGTTCACTGCAACCTCTGCTTCCCAGGCTTCAGCATTCTTCCCACTTCAGCCTCTGAAGTAGTTGGGACTACAGGTATGTGCCACCATGCCCAGCTAATTTGGTTTTTTTTTGTTGTAGAGATGGGGTTTCACTATGTTGCCCAGGCTGGTCTCGAATTTCTGAGCTCAGGCAATCCTCCTGTCTTGGCCTCCCAATGTGCTGGGAATACAGATGTGAGCCACTGTGTCCGGCCTAGATTTTTGTTTTTGAGACAAGGTCTCGCTCTGTAGCCCAGGCTAGAGTGCAGTGATGTGATCTCGGGCTCACGGCAGCCTTGACCCCCAGGATCAAGCCATCGTCCTGTCTCAGCCTCCCAAGTAACTGGGACAATAGGCGTGTACCACCATATCCGACTAATCTTTGTATTTTTTGTTGAGATGGGGTTTCACTATGTTGCCCGGGCTGGTCTTAAACTCCTGAGCTCAAGTGATCTGCCTGCCTTGGCCTCCCAAAGTGCTGGGATTACAGGTGTGAGCCACTGTGCCTGGCCCCAGCCTACATTTTTGAAAACTTGGTTAAAATTTTAGAACTTCTGGTATGGAATGTCTTAGAAACAGAAGAAAAGTTATGTAATAAACATATAATTTATTTTCTTTCTTTTTTTTTCAGACAGGTTCTTGCTACGTTGCCTAGGTTGGCCTCAAACCTCTGGGCTCAAGTGATCCTCTCACCTGAGCCTCCTGAGTAGATGGAACTACAGGCATGCATCACTGCACCCTGCTCATGTACGTTTTATCGCCAATAAAAAACAAAAAACATAGCAACTTTATGGCAAGTCAAAAAACTGCTTCTGATGTTTCATGTGGTAGAGATGGCAGTAATTGTTAAGGGTTGGTATGTCTGGGTTTCAGTACAGAGAATGGTTTAGTTCTGGAGTGGGTCTCAGGAAGGCAGGGAATGTAGCTTGCGCCCAGGAGAAAACTGCAGAAAGCACCGAAAGAAAGGATGAACGGCATTCTTTGGCATGAATGGCAGCACTGGCACTAACTCGAGAGAGGTAGAAAGTAATGTACATCATTAAATATATGTGCATATCCTTTTTAAAACATTGGCATGCATTATCCAGTAATATAACATTTAAACTGGATCATAAATAGGAAATCCTAGTATCTAAACATAAGAAATCTGTAATTTGTATCAACAGGCAAGCAATACAGTTAACTACCTCAAGGCCAAAAAACTATCTTCTTCAAGAACTTTAATTATAAGCTGAAAGACAACACAACCACTTTACAAATTTGCAAAGACTACTTAGTTACATTAAACCCTATCTCCTTTGATATTTTGTCAGCTTAAAATGATTTTAGGTAAAAAATACTTTATTCGGAAACTTTATTCTAATTACCATAAAGAATAATCATCTTTTGATTATTACAGACTGAATATTAAGTCTGGTATTAACATAATATTTCTACATCTAATATTCAACAAAGGCACAAAGTCTGTTTCTTCTATAATAGGATGAGAAATTAACCTATTTCACAATAGATAAATAGAAGTAGTAAATTCTTTTGGTCTTTTTTTTTATTGAGAGGGTAGGGTTGGGTAGATGGGTAGTTCTGAGGATGTTTCTAACTTACAAATTTTCCATATAAACTATTCTTAAGAACAACAGCCAGGCACGGTGGCTCATGCCTGTAATCCCAGCACTTTGGGAGGCCGAGGCAGGTGGATCACTAGGTCAGGAGTTCAAGACCAGCCTGGCCAACATGGTGAAACCCCATCTCTACTCAAAACACAAAAATCAGCCAAGCGTGGTGACATATGCCTGTAGTTCCAGCTACTCGGGAGGCTGAGGCAGGAGAATGGCTTGAATCTGGAAGGTAACAAATAACTGCAGTTTAAATTGAACTAAAAGGGAAAAAAAAAGTAAAAAAGAATCCGGAAGGTGGAGGTTGTGGTTAGTCGAGATTGCATCACTGCACTCCAGCCTGGGTGACAGAGCGAGACTCCGTCTCAAAAAAACAAAAAACAGTCTGCTAGTTTACCTTAATAAAACATTGTAAAAGGGTGCTATTTTTAATCTTTTCGTTTGTTTGTTTCAGAGCCAGGGTCTCGTTCTGCCACCCCAGCTGAAGTACAGAACAGCAGGATCGTAGCTCACTGCAGCCTTGAGCCCCCGGGTTCAAGTGATCCTCCTACCTCAGCCTCCCGAGTAGCTGGGATTACAGGTGTCCACCACCATGCCTGGCTACTTTCTATATTTTTAGTAGAGATGGTGTTTCACCATGATGGCCAGGCTGGTCTCAACTCCTGACCTCAAGCAATCCACTCGCCTCGGCCTCCCAAAGTGCTGGATTACAGGCTTGCGCCACCACACCCAGCCTAATATATGAACTTTCTATGCTGACAATGAAGATATTACTCAAGTAAATAATATATAAAACATCTTTTACACTGGCTCTTGTTATAAAATATTACACAACTATACGCATAATAGATACTAAACATTTATTGGTTGCTTTTGAAAATGGGCATGACCTACCTTTTCCAAACAGTGTTTTGGCCCTTTCTACTTCTACCCAATGGGACTACAAAGAGATTGAGAGCATAAAGGTTGGGCTATCAGGGAACAGGTGTGTCAGAGGGACTAGGTCTATTTTTCCTTACAGATTTGGGTTTCTCACGAGGAATAGAGTCAAATTCTGGATTCCTCAGGGGAAAAAAAGTGTTTATAAGAGCAAAATCACCTAAATGTGAAGCCATACAGGTGAATCCAACTCAGGAGATGCTAGGAAGCTAAGGCTTTCTTAACCTTCCCCCATCTAACTGCTTCAATCTGCCTCAACCTAAGCTTAGCAACCTTTCATAGCCTATAATGTTCATTCTTTGTGGGGTAGTGAGAAAAGACAAGAATAAATTAGAAGAAAATAAAAGTGCTTTGAGTTAAAAGAGGCTTTCCTAACTAAACATGAATGTGAGAAGGGAACACCATTTTTTTCTTCCAATAGCAAAGCTGCCTTACCTCTCATGAGGCTGACTCAGTCAGGTCTATTACACCAAAGGCAAAAAACCAACACCTCAGTATGTGACAAGGTTTTGGAGGAATTAAAATAATATGGGTGAATTTACTTTTAAACATAAAATTTCTTTTTCTTTCTTTTTTTTTTTTGAGACTGAGTTTTGTTCTTGTTGCCTAGGTTGAAGTAAAATGGCAAGATCTTGGCTCACTGCAAACTCCGCCTCCCAGGTTCAAGCAATTCTTCTGTTTCAGCCTCCCAAGTAGCTGGGATTACAGGCATGAGCCACCATGCCCAACTAATTTTATATTTTTAGTAGAGATGGGATTTCTCCATGTTGGTCAGGCTGCTATCGAACTCCTAACCTCAGGTGCTCTGCCTGCCTTGGCCTCCCAAAGTGCTGGGATTACAGCTGTGAACCACTGTGCCTGGCCCAAAATGTCTTATATACATCTTAAATTACCGGGAAGTTGGACTGTAGCTACTTGTATATTTACTTTGTATTTTATTTCATTTTATTATTTTTGAGACTGGGTTTTGACCAGACGCGGTGGCTCACGCCTGTAATCCTAGCACTTTGGGAGGCCGAAGTGGGTGGATCACCTAAGGTCAGGAGTTCAAGACCAGCCTGGCCATCATGGTGAAACCCCATCTTAAAAAAAAAAAAAAGAGAGAGAGACTGGATCTTGCTCTGTTGACCAGGTTAGAATGGAGGGGCATGATCATAGCTCACCGCAGCCTTGAACTATGGGGCTCAAGAGATTCTCCCATTTCAGCTTCCTGAGCAGCTGAGACTACAGGCACATGCCACCATATCTGGCTAATTTGTTAACTTTTTGTAGAGAGGAGGTCTCACTGTGGTGCCAAGGCTGGTCTCAAACTCCTAAGCTCAAGCAATTCTCCTGCCTCAGCCTCCCAAAATTCTGGGATTACAGGCATAAGTCATTGTGCCCAGCTTATATTTTATTTTTAATAAACTTTTAAAATCTAATTTTAATAATAATAAATGTTCATTATATTAAGCCTTAAAATATATAGGAAAGTTTTTTGCCTTTTATTTTCTTTTCGTTTTTGCGATGAAGTCTCACTATGTTGCCCAGGCTGGACTCAAATTCCTGGGCTCAAGTGATATTCCCACCTCAACCTCCTGAGTGCAGCTATTACTACAGAATCACACTACAGTGTACAACAAGAAAAGTATTTGTAAAGTTGAAAAAGAAAAAAATTACCAGGCCATGTGTGGTGGCTCACACCTGTAATCCCAGCACTTTGGGAGGCCAATGTGGGAGGAGCTCTTGAACACAGGAGTTGGAGACCAGCCTGGGAAACATAGCAAGATCCCATCTCTATTTAATGAAATCTATTTTTTAATTAAAAAAAAAAAAATCACCCACTGCCATGACATGGACAAATAAATTAAAATAGTCTGGGCACAGTGGCTCACGTCTGTAATCACAGCACTTCGGGAGGCCAAGAAGGGCTGACTGATTGAGCTCAGGGGTTTGAGACTACCTGGGCAACATGACAAAACCCAGTCTCTACAAAAAATACAAAAATTAGCCGGCCATGGTGGTGAATGCTTATAGTCCCAGCTACTCAGGAGGATGAGGCAGAAGGGTGGCTTGAGCCCAGGAGGTCCAGAATGCAGTGAGCCAAGGTCACAACACTGAACTCCAGCCTGGGCGACAGAGTGAGAGCCTGTCTCAAATAAACAAACAAATGATTTTAATGTAATATAAAAAATTATTTTAAAAAATCACCTGTGCTCACTTTAGCAGCATATATCTAAACATAGAACAATACAGAGAAGATTAGCATGGCCCCTGTGCAAAGATGACATGTAAATTTGTGAAACATTGCCTATTTTTTGTTTAGTTTTGTTTTTTAAGATGGAGTCTTACATTGTCACCCAGGCTGGAGTACAGTGGTGTGATCTAGGCTCACTGCAACCTCCGCCTCCTGGGTTCGATCGATTCTCCTGCCTCAGCCTCCCGAGTAGCTGGGATTACAGGCGCCTGCCCCACCACGCCCAGTTAATTTTTTATTTTGAGTAGAGAAAGGGTTTCACCACGTTGGTCAGGCTGGTCTCAAACTCCTGACCTCAGTTGATCCACCCACCTCAGCCTCCCAAAGTGCTGGGATTACAGGAATGAGCCATCACCCCTGGCCAACATCTCTTACTTTTTTAAAATTTATGTTTTAGTTTTTTTAAATCACCTGTATTGCCACCACTCAAAGATAAATGATCACTTAAAATTTGGGAGCCAGTATCATTATTATTCTTATTTAATCCAGGGAAAGAGACTCAAATAGGTCCCAATAATCTCTCAAAGATTTTTTTTCTTAGAGAATAGATCACATTTACTCCTGTAAACCAGAGATTTCTGAATGCTTTTTTGTCTAAGCACATACTTAAAATATGTGCTCTGTACCTCTTCTCCCAAGAACAGAGTCTAAGCAGAACTGATATGGAAATATCTTAATCTAGCTATTAGTCCAGAGATGGCTGATCCATCCCTGTAAAAGTCTTATATATATCTGATTCTGAGACAAAGGGAAAATGAATTATTTCATCAGAATGTAGTAGTAATTGGGGTCTAAAGAATAAAGGAGAGAATTAAAGAGATGCTCTTATTCCCCATCCAGGAAGAAGTTGAGGAAATGACCTGGCACTTCTTCTACTGAAAGTTAAGCTCTGTTATATATAACCTTCAAAATGCCCTCAAATGCACCAAACATAAGGCAAGAATGAGAAAAGAGTGCCTTCTGGTCTCCATCTGAACTCCAAGTACAGAGGCCAGAGGACCTCCCAATGACCACTGCTCAAAAACCATCCAGGCAAAGGAAAAGATCCATTGTTAGGACTCTTGTACACACTGACAAAAAGTATTTTATAAATATGCAATGAAGAAAAGTTAAAAAGAGACTGGATGAAATATGTTTTCTTACCTAATAATAGAGATTGGCAGTTTGACTCTCACTGATGTAACAGATATTCTAATGGGCAACAACTATGTAGTGAAACAAGGAAGGTGAGTACCATATTCCCCCATGCCATGCTGAGTGTGTATAGAATGTAATAAGCAGGTCCCCATTATGTGAAGCGGCTGTCCTTCGAGGCACTCAGCTGAAAGATGGGAAGAAACACAAGGTGGGGACTGGTTGCTCTGGAACTGGATGCCATTAAGATGCTGAGTATTTTGAGCATGAGGAAGTCAGGGAAGTAAGGAAACTTCAAGATTTCACAGAGGAAATTGACTCTAATGGGCAAGGAATACCCATATTCCTAGGTCTCAGGTCCCAGCACAGAAACCATTCAGCCTAGTGACTCTCAACAGAATTTACAAGTGAAATAAAATACCTTTAAGTAAGTAGGGTTCAAGAATAACAGCTGGGGCCGGGTGTGGTGGCTGATGCCTGTAATCCCAGCACTTTGGGAGACTGAGGCAGATGGATCATTTGAGGTCAGGAGTTCAAGACCAGCCTGGCCAACATGATGAAACCCTGACTCTACCAAAAATACAAAAATTAGCTGGACATGGTGGCAGGCGCTTTTAATCCCAGTTACTTGAAACGCTCAGGCAGGAGAACTGCTTGAACCTGGGAGGTGGAGGTAGCAGTGAGCCAAGATCATGCCACTGTACTCCAGCCTGGGCGACAGAGTGAGATTCCATCTCAAAAACAAAAATAAGAGTAACAGCTGGGCTAGTGACAAACTACACTGGAATTAGGTCAAAAGAACTGGGATAGAGTCCAATCCTCTAACCAGAGACTGTTTCCCTATCTATAAAGTAGGAATAATAAAACTGCCTCGACCACCTATCAGGGTAGTGTGAGACTCAAAGGAGACAGAATTCTGAAAAGTTTTAGAGCACCAGATACCAGGAAGTTCTATATACCTGCGAGGTACTATTTTATAAAAAGAAAATGAGAATTTCTGTGAGTTCTCGCATCTGTGGAAAAAAAAAGTTCAGATGATCTCTAAGACTTCGTAACATTGCAGGTTTCCATATGAACTGAAAGCTATTCTGAGTCAAAGTAATTGTAAGGAAGATTCTATAGCAATTATTCTAGATACTGACAATAGCCAGAAAAGAGATGTGTTTGAGAGGGCACAGTTCCTGATTTAGGTGTTTTCTCTGAAAATAAAGAAGAGTCAGAGGAAGGTAAGTGCGGTGGTTCACACCTGTGCTGGGATCAGCACTTTGGGAGGCTAAGGTAGGTGGATCACTTGAGGTCAGCAGTTCGAGGCCTGACACACACAGTGAAACCCTGTCTCTACTAAAAATACAAAAAAAATATAGCTGAGAGTGATTGCATGCGCCTGTAATCCCAGCTACTTGGGAGATCGAGGCACAAGAATTGCCTCCTACTTGGGAGGCAGAGGTTGCAGTGAGCCAAGATTGCACCACTGCACTCCAGCCTGGGTGACAGAGCAAGACTCTGTTTCCAAAAAAAGAAAAAAAGAAAAAAGAAAAAGGGTCAGAGGCGTTCAAGAGTAAATGCAATTTTTTTTTTGACAGGAGGCAGTATATGCAATTTAATGTCAGCCTGAAGACATGAAGAACAGCTTAGCTTTCTTTCCTTTCTACTGTGTAATTAATCAGACAAAGTACAAAAGACAATATTGTATTTCATCATCAAGCAACCACATACATTTAACTAGAAAGCAAAAAAAATCCTTGCACTCAATCACAAAAACTTGTAGTCTAGTTATGAAGACAAGAGCACAAATGAAACAAAGTGACACCAAATAATGCACAATATAATTAATACTACATTACACTGTTAGGTAGGAAGTGTCGGAATTTCTTTTTTTTTTTTTTTTTAAAGATGGAGTTTCACCATGACGGCCAGGTTGGTCTTGAACTCTTGACCTCAGGTGATCCACCCACCTTGGCCTCCCAAAGTGCTAGGATTTGCCCGGCCAGAGTTTCTTGTGAATACATTTGAACAATTAACTAGTCCAAGAAAATCACCTTATTATTCCAAATTCTTACAATGAGATCTCAATGGTGTCTAGATACATGAAGCGTTACTGTCTGCTTGTGTATGTAGTGAAGAGGGAATAAGTATGTACGAAATAAAGTTCATGAGCAATCTTAACAGCTGTCACTAAGTTGAAGTACTAAAGCGGGGTATTCCAGCCTGACCTCTATGGCATTCCCTGGTTTCCTGACCCCACAACAGAGCAGATGCAGTAAACTGGAAATATTACAAGAGATTACCAAGAAACAAGCCAAACGGTCACTTTTTACAGATAACAGAAGAGAAAGGAAGCTATAAAAAGCAGTACCACACAGCTTGGTATTTTGAAAGACATTTTTTCACAGTACAAGAAATGTCATTTATAATCATGGCTTTAAATCAAAAGAAAAACTACTACGTATGGTATCTATCCAGTCGGGCACAGTGGCTCATGCCCGTAATCCCAGCACTTTGGGAGGCCAATGTGGGCAGATCGCCTGAGCTCAGGAGTTCAGCACCAGCCTGGGCAACATGGTGAAACCCTGTCTCTACTAAAAATACAAAATTAGCTGTGCATGGTGGTACACGCCTTTAGTCCCAGCTACTCGGGAGGCTGAAGCAAGAGAATCACTTGAATTCAGGAGGAGAAGCTTGCAGTGAGCTGAGATCGCACCACTGAACTCCAGCCTAGGTGACAGAGCGAGACTCTGGCTCAAAAAAAAAAAAAAAAAAAGTTAATAGGCCAGGCTTGGTGGCTCACACCTGTATTCCCAGCACTTTGGGAGGCCAAGGCAGGTGGATCATGAGGTCAGGAGTTCAAGACCAGCCTGACCAACATAGTGAAACCCTGTCTCTACTAAAAACACAAAAATTAGCTGGGTGTGGTGGCACGTGCCTGTAGTCTAAGCTACTCGGGAGGCTGAGGCAGGAGACTCACTTGAACCTGGGAGGTGGAGGGTGCAGTGAGCCAAGATTGTGCCACTACACTCCAGCCTCGGTGACAGAGCGAGACTCCGTCTCATATAATAATAATAATAATAATAATAATATAATCTGCCAAGTATTTTTTTTTAAATAGTGGTTTTATATTTTAAACTTTCAAGAGTTTAGTTTCAGTATTGGCATGATTCATCTATGTGGAACATCTTGTTCTAGAGATGTTGTATGTAAGAAGACTTTACTTTTCTTTTTTTTGAGATAGAGTCTCATTCTGTTGCCAGGCGCCAGACTGGAGTGCAGTGGCACAATCTCGGCTCACTGCAATCTCTGCCCCCTGGGTTCAAGCAATTCTCCTGCCACAGCCTCCTGAGTAGCTGGGACTATAGGCGTGTGCCACCATGCCCAGCTAATTTTTTTTGTATTTTTTAGTAGAGACAGGGTTTCACCACGTTGACCAGGATGGTTTCGATCTCTTGACCTTGTGATCCACCCGCCTTGGCCCCCCAAAGTGCTGAGATTACAGGCGTGAGCCACTGCGCCAGACCAGAAAACTTTACTAAACCAACATACATGCGGGAAAATATTAGCTGAGCAATGAAGGTCTTTTATGGGGAGCATATGCTAATTATGTGTTATCTAAATGGTAAAGCAGTAACAAAGTCAGAGACATGAACTAACAAATGGACTGTTTTGTTTTGGCTATTTTGGAGGAAGTGAGGGTGGCAGGGACAGGGTCTCACTCTGTCACCCACATAGGGATGCAGGGGCATGATTACAGCTCACTGCAGCCTTGACCTCCAGGGCTTAGGCTCCCACCTCAGCCTCCCAAGTAGCTGGTACTACACGTGCACACCACCACACCTGACTAATTTTTGTATTTTTAAAAAATCTTGGCCGGGCGTGGTGGCTCACGCCTGTAATCCTAGCACTTTGGGAGGCCAAGGTGGGTGGATCACCTGAGGTCAGGAGTTCAAGACCAGCCTGGCCATCATGGTGAAACCCCATCTTTAAAAAGAAAAAAAAAAATTTAAAAAAAAAAAAAAATCTTTTTAATTTTTTTCTATTATTGCACTTCTAGCTACAATATTTTTTGTATTTTTAGTAGACGTGGGGTTTTGCCATGTTGCCCAGGCTGGTCTTGAACTCCCCAGCTCAAGCAATCCTCCCATGTCGGCCTCCTAAAGTGCTGGGATTACAGATGTGAGCCATCACACCCTGCTGGCCATTTTTTTAAAACTCCAACTCATGACTGAATGGCTACTAGCTCTCCTCCTCCTCCTCCTGTTATTTTTCCTTTCAATCACTCTTGCTTACACCCTTGATGCTGCTTCTCCTATCAAATGCTTTCAAAGAGAGGAAGAGACAGCATCTAAGTGCCACACCACAGCATTATGACCTTGACCCACGTAAATCTTACAAACAGCCTTGCTTCTTAGTTTTACATCTGCTTCCAGAGTATCATTGAGAATAATTCATTCACCAAAAATCAGACAAGTGTATACTGTCATTAAATTTCAGTTTTTCCCCCCATGCCAAGATACATTACACAAGAAACATCTACTTATTTCCTCACTTAATGTCCAGTGTACTCATTTTTTTCTGGATAAAAAACTTTCAGAGTGGAGAGATCCAAGACGGCCGCGTAGCAGCAGCTCAGGATTGTAGCTCCCAGTGAAAGCATAAAGAGCGAGTGGACGCCGCACTTTCAGATGAATTTTTGTTGCCCACAGAACGGGAGATTCCCAGCAGAGGAGCCCCATGGGTCGCCAGCCCGACTCTTTTGGCCGGCGCAGCTGTTTTGCCGCCGCACCAGCATGGCGCTTCTTGGTGCGGAGTATATGGGATGGGCTCGGCTGGTCCCATCCCCACAAGGAGAACAGCAATTTGAAGCACCGAGGACTGAGAGTTTCACAGCAAGCGCAGCCGAACCCGGGAAGGTCCAGCTCTGTGGGGAATGGGCATCCGCAAAAGGAAAACTAAGAAACAGAAAAAACTTCATCACCGGGCAGAGAGAGATTCAAGATGGCCGCGTAGCAGCAGCTCAGGATTGTAGCTCCCAGTGAAAGCGCAGAGAGAGAGTGGACGCCGCAATTTCAGATGAATTTTTGTTGCCCACAGACTGGGAGATTACCAGCGGAGGAGCCACACAGGTTGACAGCGCGACTCTTCTGGCCGGCGCCCCGGCATGGCGCTTCTCGGTGCAGAGTATACAGGACTGGGTGCCCTTTTAGTCAGGCTCGGCTGGTCCTATCCCCACAAGGAGAACAGCAATTGGAAGCGCTGAGGACTGAGTTTCACAGCAAGCACAGCTGAACCCAGGAAGGGCTAGCTCTATGGAGAAGGGGTGTCCGCTGAAGGAAAACTAAGAAACAGAAAAAACTTCATCACCAACAAGCCGGACGTCCACTCAGAGACCCAATCTGAAAGTCGGCAATTACAAAGATGACAGGGAGATAAATCCACAAAAATGGGAAGAAACCAGTGCAAAAAGGCTGAGAACACCCGAAATCAGAATGCCTCTCCTCTTACAGGGGACTGCAGCTCCTCATTAGCAAGGGAACAAGGCCTGACGGAGAATGAATGTGATGAACTGACAGAATCAGGCTTCAGAAGGTAGATAATAAGAAACTTCTGTGAGCTAAAAGAACATGTTCTAACCCAATGCAAAGAAACTAAGAACCTTGAAAGAAGATTTAACGAAATGCTAATGAGAATGGACAACTTAGAGAAGAATATAAGTGAATTGATGGAGTTGAAAAACACAACGCAAGAACTTCGCAAAGCATGCACAAGTTTCAACAGCCGAATTGACCAAGCAGAAGAAAGGGTATCAGAGGTCAAAGATCAACTCAATGAAATAAAACGAAAAGGCAAGATGACAGAAAAAAGGGTAAAAAGGAATGAACAGAGTCTCCAAGAAATATGGGACTATGTGAAAAGACCTAATCTACGTTTGATAGGTGTACCTGAATGTGAAGAAGAGAATGAATCCAAGCTGGAAAATACTCTTCAGGATATTATCCAGGAAAACTTCCCCAACCTAGCAAGGCAGGCCAATATTCAAGTCCAGGAAATACAGAAAACACCACAAAGATATTCCTCAAGAAGAGCAACCCCAAGGCACATAATCGTCAGATTCACCAGGGTTGAAATGAAGGAGAAAATGCTAAGGGCAG
>PVKP010029236.1:0-29203 GCA_004027715.1 Plecturocebus donacophilus
AAATTTTTAATTTTTTAAAATGTTGTTCTTATACTTTTCAAGTTGCATGGTTTTACTGTAAAATAAAATGTCCCAGGAAAATTACAACCTGGGGAATCAGAATCACGTATCAAATATATTTGTTTTTCCCTTCAGTGGTTTTTCCTGAATGGAAACACACTTAACATATTTGATCCACAGTCTTTTAACATTCTCCTTTGCCATGGTAGTGCAGGGCAGGTAATTCTATCTATAGTAGAAGAAAGAATGTGAAAGAAGCAGTTGCTTTAAGTGAATGACAATCTTAGTTCCTCAAAGTCCTAGATGCCAGGTCAACAGCTCTATGAGGAGAGTGGCAGAAAAGCTGTTCTTTGAAATTGCTGGAGTTATACGTCTCTGTACTATGAAAAGAAAAAGAGAAAATGAGAGACAGAAAGAGAGAGAGTGTCATTACATCGAATAATTTGAACTAGTGTATACATGTTAGGGTCACTAGAAAAGGCTTATATGATCTACTCTTCTTAACAAAGTCATTAGGGATAAGGTATCTTTTTATAAATAATAATGGATAATAATTCTTTATTTATATTATAGGTCCAGTGGAGAAGGTAGGACCCAGGTTAGACATTTTTGACTCAAGAGTTACAATCCTCTCAGGATAAGATATTTTGAGGGTAAGCCCAGCCTCTTTATAACAAACATGTTATTTTTTAAGTTTTTTAAATTAACTTTTCCCAATGCTTCAGAGAAAAAAAAATTGGAATGATGTTTTTCTTGTAGGATATTAAATGAAAAAATAAGAATAAAAAGATAAAAGACATTGTCAACACCAACTCCTGGGTAGTAAATTAACTAGACAATGTCATACAATGATAACTACTGCATTCACATTTTGTGAAATGTATTGAGTATGTTGAACATCTAGCATCATAAAGGAAGTGACTATAAAGAAAAAAGATCACCTTCCATGAAAGCATTATTCAAGGGAGGGCTCAGGTTTGATTAACCATTTTCCAACAAAAGGGAAGAGGGATCTCTTCTCAGTTGAAGACATGGACAACATTAATTGGGTAAACTCTTACTGTTGCTTTGCCATATATATATATATACAGAAAACAAAGGCTCTGAGAGGTTAAGTAATATTTGCAATTTAAAAACTTAGATTTGTCTCATTATGCTAAATTATCATGGACTTTTTAAATTTTTTTTGTTTCTTTTTTCTAGATGTGTTTAGGAATATCTCTTAATTTTTAATTATTCAACTGAAACCTGATTAAAATAAAACTGAAGCGTCGTAGGATAAAGCTATGACCTTAAGTACACCAATGGGTGGGAGGATAAGAGAGAGGTAAGGATATGAGAACCATGTTCAGGAATGCACCAATGCCAGGCTTCATACATAGTCCTGGTATAAAATTTCTTGAGTTGCATAGAGACATTTTCAGGGAAACAATTCACTTGAATCACTAGCTCCAGAATTTCATGTGTAAAACGTGGATAGCTGAGAATTCTTGGGATGCTTGAAAACTATTAAGACGCAAAATAAAATACTTCTACCCTCATTACACCCATTTGACTGACATTTGGGAGTCAGCCACTTTCAACATTGAAAACACATGATTCTTTTAGGAATCTCTTTTAAATATTTTTTAAATTTACTACTTTTTGACAATAAAATTTTGAAATCACATTTCCCTGTCTATCTAATAATATACTGTTTCTTCCAGGTATAATTGAAAGTTTTTTTATTAAAAATGGAAAATACCTTCTTTTACTTACTCATAGTTCAGTAGCATGATAATGTCTAACAGTGCATTTTTATATTGAAAAGCGCTTCATTTGGATTTACATGGCTTTAGACTTCACATGGCTTTAGGCTTCAAGTTAATCATCACATCCTCTTTACATCTAAAAATAATTCATATCTTTCCAGATGGGTACCAAATCCTCCGATTTCTTAGAATTTGTTTTTCCCCCTACTTACATTTGAAGCCGCCCACCCATTTTTTTTTTTTTTTTTTTTTTTTTTTTTGTCTTTTCATGGCTAGAAAGTAGTATTCTGCAGAAATGTTCATTCACCTTCCCTAGGAACCAACGTTCCATTACTCCCATTACAGAATGTCTTTGATGTGCACATGGGTGAGAAAGAGCAAAAGAACCAAAGTCAGAAGAGGTTTGAATGTGTGGGGTATGACATTAATTTGCACTTTGAATAATCTTCTCAGGATATGTCTACAGGATGTCAGCATATCTGCTTCAAAAGTGGGGAAAAAACCCTGAAGTCAATCAACTCATTGGTCTACCAGTTTAAAACAACTGATTTGAATTTTTTAAGTTTATTAATGCTCTGTATTATATAGAAACAAATCTGCATGAGTATGAGTACATAAGCTTCTCACAAATCTGAATATGTACACATTTAAACAATGTACTTATAATAAAAATCAGGGAGCTTTAAAACTATTAACATATTTATTTTTATCTCTTAATATATGTTTTGCTTTCCTAAACTAGTTTAGTTCTAATGATATTCCTATTTCAATAACTTTTGAAATGAATGACAGTGTTGTTTGTTTAAAACTTATTTCAGATTAAACATTCAAATAATTGTGATCACCTACACTTAGAGTTGAAAACTTTATATCAGCACTTTCAAAACATTTAGAAAGTAAAAAACATAACTTAGAAAATTTGAACACAGAGACAGACACGCATAGGGAGAACAACATGTGAAGGTAAGTCAGGGATTGAAGCAATGATTCTATAAGCCAAGGGACACCAAAAATGGAGAGAGGCATGAAACAGATTCTCCCTCACAGCCTCAGAAGCAGCCAACCCTGCTGACACCTTGATCTTGGACTTGTAGCCTCCAGAACTATGAGATTCTTAAGTGTCCCTGTCTGTGGCACTTTGTGATGGCAGCCCTAGCAATCTATGAAATCCAATATAAATTCTAACCTGAGGAGGCCCATTCCCCTTCCTTTCAGAAAGAAAATAATGTTTTATGTATCCTACATGATTATTGTCAGCCCTTTCCTCATATATCTTCATATATAGAAAAATCATTTATAGAGAGCCTATAAGACAGATTAGTACATGACATAAAGACTTTGTTCATGCCCCAGAGATTTTCATTTTTGCAGAAACTGGATCATCCATAACAACACATCATGGTTTTGCAAATCTGCTCTTGACTTTATGGTCCAAAGATTGCAATCAATTTAGTCCTAATCAACCGTGCACTAATGGCAATGTCACTCATTCCTCCACCTAAGAAGGGAGCCTCAGTTTTCTTATCCAAAAAAAAAAAAAAAAGAATCAATTGCATTACAATTATTTACTTTATTGTACACATTTTTACTTTATGTAAAAACCATTTTGAAATGAACATTTTATCACTAAATATTTGACCAAATATAGATTTGGATCTTCAGTGTTATTACTATCAAAGTTTTTTTTGCTTTCACTAAATTGTACATGTTGTATGTATATTTTAATAAGAAATTTGAAAAATGTGTCTTATGAACTAATATCTAATTAATCTCTCCTTAGCTTCTTTAAAGGATAAGAGCTTGCTGAATGACTGAAGGAGAAGAATCAGTTCAGAGAAATCTGGAAAGAGTAAAGCTATGTGTGTGTGTCTGTGTGTGTATGTGTGTGTGTGTTTAGTTTCATTGACTGGTTTGAGAAGGTCTTTATTTTTCCTTCATTTATTTCTAATTAAGCATTTTATTTTGCAGTAATCATAGATTCACATGGAATTGTAAGAACTACTAGAGAGGGATCTCATGCACTTATGCCCAGTTTTCCCCAATGGTAACGTTGCAAAACTATAGTACAGTATCATAAGCAAGATATTGACCTTGATATAGTCAAGATTCAGAGCGTTTCATCACAGCAAGGATTCCTCATGTTTCCCTTTTAACACGACATTCAATTCCTTCCTACATGGATTCCCACCTTAACCCCCTGGCAACTTCTAGTCTATTCTTCATTTCTATAATTTTCTCATTTCAAGGATGTTATATGAAGGGAATCATACCACACATAATCTTTGGAAACTGGCTTTATTTTCACTCAGCATAATTCTTTGGTGGTTCATTCAGGTTGTCAAATATATCAGTAGTTTGTTCCTTTTTATTGAGAGTAGTAATCCATAGTGGGTTGTCATATATTTTGTTTAACCATTTATCCATGGAGAGATATCTGATTATTTCCAGTTTTCGATTATTATAAATAGATGTGCCACAATGTTGAAGTTTGTTTTCATTTCCTGGAATAAATGCCAAAGAGTACAAACGCTGGGTCATATATAAATATAGTTGCATATTTAGTTGTTTAGAAACTGCCAAAGTGTTTACTATTAGAAAAAATGCAAACTAAAACCACAAAGTATTACCGCACCTCTAACAGAATGACGAAAATAGTGACAAAACCAAACACAGCAAGGATACAGAGGACTTGTGTCACTATCACATTACTGGTGCCAACACAGCTTGAAGAGACATATTTTATCTATACTTCCTGAGGTCATTTGTTCTCCATTTTAGATCCACCCTTAGAGGCCTCTCAGAATCTACTCAGTGAACCTAACTTTAAATAAAGGTACACATCAGAGTTAAGGACAAGAATCTACGTTCAGTCCTTATTACACATGGACTTCATATTTACAGACCTGCCTATCCCCTAAAATTTACCTGTAACTCACAATCAATATCCACAGCTTTTTCATGTTTCTACACAGACGTGCAGAGCAGCAAAAATATCGTCACCCAAAGTGCATGTTCCCAGTTGAGGTTGAACAAGGCGACATTCTTCCTTGCTCCTGTTTTATATCTCATACTGTAAACAAGCGTTCTTTTTGTGTGTGGTCTATTTAGTGCCACATTTTTCTCATTTTGTGCTTTTTTGCTGCTGATTTCATTACAGTGATATAGTGCCATCTAGTATTCCCAAGTGCAAGAAGGCTTTGATGTGCCTCATGAAGAAAAGAGATGTTTTTCATAAGCCTTGTTAGAGAGTTAGTTATAGTGTGTTGGCCATGAATTCAGTGTTAATAAATCAATGATGTTTGTTAAACGAGGTGTCCTTTAACAGAAACACACATACTACAAAGTCATGTATTGATTGTTTTATGACAATGTGACCAGAGACTCGAAGGAACCTACTCTGTATTTCCCATGGGAACAACGGGTCAGTATTTGCTGATTCAGTGCTTGCGGCAACTTTAAAGAACATAATTATTACAAACAACAAGAACTGACTGTGTTTTACTCTATGGAGGAATCACAGTCAAAGCATCACAACAAAAACCAACCCAAAACAAACCTCCCTCCAAAAAACACTTCTCTCATTCCCAACTCACTTTTCTTTTCTCTTTCAGTTTTGGGGAGAAATTCTTGTTTTGTCGAACCTATCAACAGTTTGCTTCTTTTTCATTGAGAGCAGTAATCCACGTAGACCACTTTTTCATGTAGGTATTATCAGTGTCTCATTTTGTAGTCAAAATATCATGATTGGAATGGTAAGTCACTTTTGTTAGCGGTGAGGTGGGTGGCATCTGAAACATGTATTTTTTTTAAGTGTATAATGAAATTGTGCCTAGGAGAGTTATAATTTACTCTATGAATTTTTATGTATACTTAAATCAATACATTCTTACAGACTAGCTTATTTACTGGTAGCATACAGGCTGATTTCCTTACTCCATGAATGAATATGGACCTGTATTTAGGAGCAGAGGTCCTTTAGCCACCAGCTCACCCCAGATGTCTTTC
Source organism: Plecturocebus donacophilus (assembly GCA_004027715.1). Lineage (NCBI taxonomy): Eukaryota > Metazoa > Chordata > Mammalia > Primates > Pitheciidae > Plecturocebus > Plecturocebus donacophilus. The sequence goes on from PVKP010029236.1 coordinate 5,757, forward strand.
TCTTATCTTTTAGAGTGGAACACTGGCTAGGGGTTTCTCTCCACCATGTGCTGTTCTCCAGGACTTTAGGTGAATTGAGGTGTGGGAGAGAAGGCAGCCTCAGCTGTAAGATTCAGTGATGTCCCTGGTGCAGCAGAATACAAACTGCAAACCTAGAAATGCCTTTGAAACTCCTTGGCTCCTCCTGGAGGGTCGAACTTGAAGGAAAGTGCTGATTCGGTTGAGACTCTGGGCTTGAACACTAGAATAATGAACCCTCCTTCATAGCTCTCTTGTGGGGAGTCCCTGGGAATATTCCCATGTGAGTCAAGGGGCTACTAGTGTAGCTGGTTTTGTCACTATTTTCCTCATTCTGCCAGAGGTGCAGTAATACTTTGTGGTTTTAATTTGCGTTTTTTCTATTCACCATCAATTTAATATTATAAAAATTTGATAGTTGATGCTAACATTATTCAGAGGATGGTGGTTTTATGGATTGACTTGGGAAAAGTTTATGTGTTCACTCATGGACTCCTCTCTCCCTTCCTTCCTCCATTCTCTCTCTCTCTTCCTTCCTTTTTTTCTCTCTCCTTAGGACACATTCTGAGCACATATTATATGCTCAACACTCTTCTGGGGTCTTGGAACGTGATTATGATTAAGATACATGCTATCTTACAACTTTTATTCTTTTTTTGAGACAGAGTCTCGCTCTGTCACCTAGGCTGAAGTGCAGTGGCATGATCTCGGCTCACCGCACCCTCCACCTCCTGGGTTCAAGCAATTCTCGTGCTTCAGCCTCCCGAATAACTGGGCTACAGGCACTTGCCACTACACCTGGCTACTTTTTGTATTTTTAGTAGAGACCGTGATTGCTCCATGTTGGCCAGGCTGGTCTCGAACTCCTGACCTTAAGTGATCTGCCTGCCTTGGCTTCCCAAATTGCTGGGATTACAGGTATGAGCCACTGTGCCCAGCCCTAAAACTTTTACTCTTTTCAGTGTAAAAATGCCCAGTGAATAAAGTGTATTCTAGGCACAGAGGACATGCTTTGAGAAGTCTGGAGGTAAAATAAGGAAATTAAAGGAAACGGTGTTTCCAGTGTTCCCATGATATGAACAGAGAAGAGATTTGAGGGATGCTGGTCATTTAGGCTGCACAGATGACCGTGGGGGAAACTGATGAACCAAGTTAAGGATTTTGATTTACTCTGAGGGCATGGGGAGGCATTAGAAGATGTTCAACTGAAGAGTGACAAGTTGAAATTTGTGTTTTTGAAAGATTATTTGGAGAACTGTGGTACACATTAACTAAATGAGGTTAAGATTAGATAAAAAGGAGAAAATGTAGGCAATATTAAGGTAATTCAGACATGAGAGTTTGAAGTTGTTTTAGCAGGAGGGGTGAAGCAATTTAGTTGGGTTGTAGAGTATTTAGGAGACAGAAGTCCTAAGATTGCATAATGTAGGTGATGCCCAGGGTGAGAAGGAGAAATTCCCCTCCCTCTGGCCCACATTTCTGCCATATATTCAAGAGGGCAGCTGGGTAGATGGTTAATAGGCTTTACAGAGTTTGAAACCTGGAAAGGAGAAAAGATTGTTTTTAAGTCGGAGGAGGATGGTGGAGAGTGCAGGACTTTCTGGAAAGGAGAGCATATGATAATGGAATTAAATGATTTCTCTATTTGGCTATGCTGTATTTGAGCACTCAGATGGAGAAGTGCAGTAGGCAATTGAATATTTTGGTCTAAATATCAGGAAAGAGAGAAAGACTGGGAATGAACTTTTATAATGTTTCTGTATGGAAACTGGTATATAAAAGGAGATTCAGGGCTTTAAAAATCGCTTTTAAGCCTTTAGCCAACCACTTTTTTGTCTGATGAGTCATGTGAGTCTATGAAATAGTTATTTAAAATATTTAAACTTTGAAGCACTTTTTAAACAAAGGTTTGAGATGGGAATGATTTTTAACTGAATATAATATCTAGCCAAGTGTGATATAAAAGTTAAAACCGCACCTCAAGAATAAACCTTTTATTTTTTTTACCCTGGGAAAAATATAATGATCTATTTTCAAGTAATGTGTATGTGTGTGTGGATGTGGATGAGGAGGGATTGGGTTTTATAAGCTATTTTAAAGTCTCAAAGGGCTTATACACATCAAATGGTTCTTCAAAAACAACAACGTGGTGATTGAAGTGTAAATGAATCATGCAACATACGGATTAAATATGCCTGGATTTATTACACATAATTAAAAATTTAAGAGTTGCTTTGGGCAAAATATGACTGAGATTTTGCTGTTGAACCTCAAACACCCAGAAACATTGAAACATTGTAATACCAAATCTCTCCAAGTTTGTATACCCTGAGATTTTTATAGATTATATTATGCATTTTCCTTTAGAAATACATTAACCTTTATTTTAAGAGGTCTAGAATACAATGTCTAGAAAGAAATAACGTTTCCTTGAAAATTCAAATACAATTGGGTCTCTTTAGAAATAAAATATTGAAATTAGAAAATTATTTGAGTAGAATTGGATCCGGTTGACAGAATGTGGGTATAAAATGAACCATGCGTCTTGTTATAATGGATTACATCTAATCAGTTGAAGAAAAGCAAAGCTCAGGATGAAAACTGTATCACTTAACAGCCACACATGTGACAAACAAAACACAGTAGGGGTTTTCGTTATGAACCCAGTACACATCTGCAATGTGATGGTGCTGCCATTGAAAAGCTATTTCTACCTTGGACTAAATGAAGAATTAAAGTCTCTGGACACTGCTCCATGCCAGGCAAAGCATGGTTTAGCATTGTGTCTACCAAACACTCAATGACTTTTTCCAGGGCAATAGAACTCCATCATGAATGGATTCCAAATAACTCCTCATGTAGGAAACTCTGAGCAAGCTCAGGAAAATAGCCAGTGCTAGAAGGACATGAAAACTACCTGAAAATAACTGGAGGAAAATAACCTTAATACAGGGCCAAATTCTGATTCATAACAAAGAACTTTCCAGCCAGGTGTGGTGGCTCACACCTGTCATCCCAGCACTTTGGGAGGCCGAGGCTGGAGGATCACTTGAACTCAGGAGCTCGAGATCAGCCTGGGCAACATGGCAAAACCCCATCTCTACTAAAAGTACAAAAGTTAGCTGGGCATGGTGGTGCACACCTGTAAACCCAGCTACTTGGGAGGCTGAGGCAGGATAATCACTTGAACCCAAGAGGTGGAGGCTGCAGTGAGCTGAGATGCACTCCAGCCTGGGCAACGGCAACAAGTGAGACTTTTTTTAAAAAGTACTTTCCATTGGTTGCATTGGTTGGAGTTACCAAGATAGTAATGATACTACTGCCTATTGCATACTACTCAGGGAATAATAATTCCTCCTAATCAGAGGCCTTTAGGTAAATAATTTTGGTTGTTGTAAATATAATTTATTATCACTTACAATTATTTAATAGTTTTCTGTACATTAGTACACATGAATCATATGCCTTATGTGGTTTCCAAGGCAATCTTAGCTTCCTCAAATAAACTTTTCCTTTCTTTACCATTTATAAGTTTTTCACAAGTTGTAATAAATTTGGGGCTTTTGTCTGAGAAACCAGCAAGACATTGACCAAAGGCATTTCAGGATAATGTTTGCAAAGTTCTGTTAACTTGGCTCAATAATCAACTTGCATCCTTTTAATCATTTTTTAAAAATTTTCCATTATATCTTCAATCCCACTGGCAAGCTACAAAGCCTATCTTTCCTTAGTTTTGAGGTATATTTTAAATAACCAATGGATTTACACTCAGCCCCTAGATGTCAGAACTAGAGGTTGTCATAGGACTTCGAGCTTACATTGCTTGTGAAAGAGAAAAGGGTGTATGGCTAATAAATTATTCAATATAGACATTAATCATAATGTATTCCATCCTAAACCCTGAACCATGTGGCATTTTGTTGCCAATCTCTTTTGCTGAGATTTTGCTAAAATGAGTTCCTTTTCCCAAACCATATTCACATATTTTTAGATATAACTCAGTCCCATATAGCTCTGGTCAAGTGCTTAAAACAAACCAGTAAGCCAGTGGTAGGTTATATGTTATATGCTCAAGGCCATGGCCAGAAAGGTGATAAAAGAAAATGAACATTTATTAAGAGCCTGTTCTATGTGTTAGATGCTTTCAGTCATTTGATCCAGGTCATAATATTGAGATACAGGAATTATGATCGCCATTTTACAGATGAAGGAATGGATCTTAAGATAAGTTAAATAGATGGTACAGGGTCCCAGTGGGGACCTTCATGTATGTTCCATTTGCCACAGTAAAAAGGTATAACAGGCAGGGTGCAGTGGCTCACACCTGTAATCCCAGCACTTTGGGAGGCCAAGGAAGGTGGATCACGAGGTCAAGAGATCGAGACCATCCTGGCCAACGTGGTGGTTTTTTAGTAGAAACCCAGTCTCTACTAAAAATACAAAAATTAGCTGGGCGTGGTGGCACACAACTGCCTGAGGCACGAGAATCACTTGAACCCAGAAGTGGAGGTTGCAGTGAAGCAAGTTCCACTACACTCCAGCCTCGTGACAGAGCGAGACTCCATCTCAAAAAATGAAATAAAATAAAATCAGTATGTTCTGAATCCTCTGGTAACAAAAATTTAATGTATTCACTTCTTTAATTATAATAATTTGTTTTACAGTTTATTAACAAAAAGTGAATAAGTACTTACCCAGTTTAATTTGCACTTGGCAAATTAACGTGTCATAATTCTTTGCCTAGACTAGGTGTCCTAAAATTATTTAAGACTTTGTGAGTAAATGAACACATGAATGATAACACATTTCATACATATATTTAAATGACTTTGCAAGAATAGTTAAATTCTACAGTGGCATGGACAAAAATTGTTGATGGAATTTCTAACTATAAGACCCCTACTAATTATATAATAACTCGAATGACAATGTTTCCACATCACTAGAGTGTGATGTGACAGTCTGGAAAAAAGTGTGTGTGTACGTGTGTGTGCACGTGTTTGTGTATGTGTGCATATATGTGCATGTGTGTGTGCATGCATGTCTGTGAGCATGTCTGTGTGTGCACACGTTTGTGTGTGTGCATGTATGTGCATGCGCGTGCATGTGTGCATGTGAGTGTGTGTATGTATGTGTGCATGTATGTGTGCATGCGTGCATGTGTGCTTATGTGTGCATGTGTGTATGTGTGCTCATGTGTGTGAATTTGTGTCCGGGAGGCTGGGCATTTCTTTTGTTTTTTTACCTAACTAATCACAAATATATAGTTCCAATTATGAAGTGTGGCTTTAAATTCCAATTATTGCTTTTTAAATAAAAAACCGATTCATATTTTAAATTAATATTTATATTCAAGTGAATATTTTGGGAGAGACTGGGGACAGCAAATCTCTTCAGAAGACCTCTAAGAAGCACTTTTCTTGTGGAACAAATGCCTAAGGAGTGAATGATGGGGGTAGAGCACTGTGGTCCACGTGCATCTGACAAAGTGAATTCTCTGCCTCACCTTGGCCTCTTCCTCTCTCCCTTCCATCCTTGTCCTTTTCCTCCTTCTTTTTAGAAGGGAAAAAAATTAAAATAGTAATTTTAATGTTTTATTTTAAAGATGCAGCAAAGCATGTCATTTCTAACCACCTAAACGTTTCAAAGGGACTCCAAGAAAGGATAACTGCAATGCACAGAGAAACCCTAGGCTAGCGGAAAGGGAGGAGGAGAGAGGCTTCAGCAAACAAAAAAGTGAAAAACTGGTTTCTAATCAACCGCTACACAGATTACAGTGTATTATACTCAGTTCCCACAAACATCTTTTCCTTTGCAAAATATTTAACATTGAAGTATTTTCTAACTAAGCCACATTTTGCTTTTTGACACATACGTGTCTATCATTTACTTATTTAGTCTTCTATCTAATATATGAGAGAGAAACCTCAGGATCTCTAGGTTTTATATAATGAATACACGTTTTATATACTCATTGCTCTTACACTTTCTTCCTTCCCCACATACCTGTGTGCAAATGAAATCTGTGATTTTATTGTCCGATAATTCATGAAAGCACATATAAAGACAGTGTGAAAAAAATAAGAGGCTACATATTGTATAATATCATGGATAACTTTGAAGGGAGTTAAAGCATCCTAATAGTTTCATTTGACTTCAAAATAAATGTGTATAAAAGTTAATAACAATGCTATGAACAATGTTTAAGTACCAGCTAAACTGTAGCAATTAATATATCATACAATTATTGCTGCCAGTTAGAATAGAATGTTTCAGGCCCAAATATTAATAGATGCATTTATTCCCACTGAGCAAGCTAAAAAACTAATAAAGTATTAGTTTGGCAATAAAGTAATTAGTAAAACTAATAAGTATTGCCTACAGATTACTCTTTCTGATTCAGGTTTATGAAAACATAAATTTGTATTCCACAGGAATATTTCACAGGTGTTACATTGCTTAGCTAATTTTATTCAATCTAATCAACACTTCTATGCATGATTTATCCTTTGTTTGCTTATTTTTCTATATAGCATCCATCCAACTACCTACCTATGAATTCACCTACCTATCCATTTTATTCTTTACATCTAAACTCATTTGATATATTTCAAGAAAGTAAATTAAACTGATACAGCAGTTATTTGTTGGAAAAATAACGATAGAATGGCAAAGTCACATTTTCCCAGAAATGTGGTTACAAGTAACTGTGTCATGATGTCTATATTGTAGTTGAAGGTCATAGTAATTTACCAAAGTCATACATTCAGCAGGATAATATTATATCAGTTGCTCGATAGGAGTGACACTTTTACTCCTACATACCTCTAATAAAACTTTCCATCATGAGTACTTACGATATCACTTGGTGATGTAATGACATGTGGGCATTTCCACAAAATCCCTATAACTGCTGATGACACTTATACAGTTGCCGAAAATGCATAGAGACTATAACATACAAGATAACATGAAATATTTTTACATGCTGTACTCTGGGTATTACTAAATTAAACCTATGATTTCCACAAGGTCCTTTTACATTGCAGTGTCCTATCTAGAAGAAAATGTAGAGATTACATAGAACACATAAATATCCTGCATTTAAGCTTTTTAAAATATGAAGCAAGTTTTATCACATGAAACTTATGACCGTCCTTGACCTTTCTTGGTTGTCAAAAGCCAGTTGGTCAAGGAAGGCCTGTTCACCTGGAGAAAACTTAAGAGCATCCCATTTCCCATGTGTGCACATACGCACAGCCACTAAGCCTTCACTCGCACCCCTCCGACACTGCATAGCATCTTCCCCACCCCGCCTAAGTGATGGAGCTTTCCTTCATCAGGGCTGCTCACACACCCGAGGAGGATAATAGCAAACACCTAGGGAGGAGCCTCTCGAACTGAACTCTCCCTTCGCTTCGACTCTATTGCATGGCCTTCTTAACAAAACCTTTAAATCTATCATAAAAACTAAGGATGAAGAAACAAAAGGGCTCAAACAATGCAGCAGGTCACGTAAAGTCACACAGAGAAGCAAACAGCCATTGATAGCAGGTAGCTTTTTCTCACAGGCAGCAAGTTAAACAGGTAAGAGTAAAACTTAGGGCCAAAGACATGAGCTCAAATCTCCCACCAGCCAGTTCATTCAGTACCTTCTCCTGTCCAGATTTCTGCTTCCTCATCTCTAAAATAAGGACAGTAACACCAGGAATTTTTAGAAGCCAAAGGAGATGAAAGTACTTCTAAGCTTGAAAGGGCTAGCTGACTCCTATTTAATGCCTCGGCTTCTATTAACCAATTTAAGAGCTTTCTCCAAGACAGCAGCATTCTGAAGAACTGGTCAGAGTGGGCAGAGAGAATTCACAGGGGGATAAGTGTGGGGACGGAACAAATAGGGAAATTTAGGTGCCTTTCTAGATGGTTTCACTTGCTTCATGGTTTTCCTAAAGCACTTCTGTTTTTGACCTGCTGCAAGAAATTTCACATAACCATTAGCGAATGGAAACTTTTGTCAAATGTGGCCACCAGAATGCAACATATCCAACTGTACCTTAACAGGCAGAAAAGGTGAACAAGCCTGACCGGCAGCAGATGCCAGCTTCTATGGCATAACTCACAAGCAATGAACACTTGATCATATATTGTATGCAAAAATCCATTCCCTTTATTTATCATCATACCTCTAATTTAGAGGGTAGGGGGCACGCAGTGCACTGTGTATGGAGAATTGGGCTCCAATTTAACCTACTTTGGAAATTTTATTCAATCTGTACATATGCATGTGAGGATAAACAAAGCCAATTAAAATGAAAAAATAACTGAAATCAGCATTACATTCAACAGATTTGCTCTATAAATTCTGCTCATTACACATAACTAACAGACTCTTTGATCAAAGAGAGATCAATGTAATTCAGTGACTCACCTTTTATAAAGAGTGTAATGAAACAATTTTCACTATTGGGATAACAACTTCTTGCATAAAACCTATTTCAATAATTTTAATCAAATATTTCTGAAAAATAAAGCATGTGCACCTTTCTTCTCTTGGATACAATTAAATTATTACCAACAGCTAAAGCAGCAAATATCTCTCTTTATTGGCTAGATATATACAAAATTGAATAATCTAATAATTGTTTCCATTTACTGAATTTCTGAAAGAAGCCTAAACAAAATGCAGTTCGTTGCTAAATAACAACTAAAATCTGAGATTCTTTTTGCTATTTTTTCCTTTTAACAATGCTTTCTGAGAATTTAGTTTTAGTTGTATTATTCCATTTAATTCAACCCAATCCATTCTAACAAAAATATTCAAATTTTGAGCACAGTGCTTAGAGTTCAGCAGGGCCTGAATGATGTATCATAAGAGTACATCCTAGAAACAAAACATTTGAGTAACGCAAAACATTAAAAGTGAAAAATGTGACTGCCTTAAGTGATGCATACATGTGGTTTAAAATAAGATTCTTTTTAATCTTGACGACTTTTGAACATAAACACTTATACCATAAAGGACACAGGGGGTCAGTAGAAACTTTGGGCTGGGCATTAGATTTGTTGGCAGTGGTATGGTTTATTTAAAATCAGAAAGCATTCTCTACTAGTGAAAAAGGGAAAACCAAACCAAACAAAAATTATACTCAATATTATTACCCAGTACTAAATCAGTAAACTTAATAACCTAAGTCTACTCCCTTCAGAGAAAAATATATTTCTGAAAAGTTAAACCCTACTAATATTAATCAGAACTGAGAGAACTATTATTAAATAATTATATTTAGGGAAATGTTTATTAAGCTCACTTGAAGTTCACCTTCATAGGAATAGAACTCTGTCTTGTTCTCTTCAGCTCCTTATAATAAATACTAGATTGTTACCGAATGAATCAGTGTGGTGGATTCAACATACAGCAAATATATGGAGGATGTTTTGGAGTCCTGAAAACTGCTTAGGTGAAAAAGCAGTAAATATTACATATGTATAACAATCATAAGTTATTAGTGGTAAGAGAAAGAATTAGAGGGAAATATCTCCAAAATATTAATAGTTAGTTGCTTAAGGGAAAAAATATACAGTGTTACAGTGTTATTTCCCACTCCCACTCAATTATATCTTTACAGTTTCCAAACTTTCCTCAGTGGGTATAGATTATTCTTACAATAAAATAGTTTTTAACAACATCCTTTCACTTTCCAAAGTAACAATCAGTGTGAATGACTGTGGCTACTGACTGGAAAAAAAGAGCAGTTGAGAGAGGTGAGAATTTGGAGAAAGAAAATGGACCTTTCCTGTGTTTCACTGAAAACAAATGATTACAATATAGTTAACATAAAATAATATTTTTAACAGGCTCAGCTCTGCCTATTTGAGAGGCAGTAAACTGCAGTGGCTCAGAACTCGGGAACATAACTTGCTGGATACCAGCTTGGGTGAGCTAGGAAACCCATGGGCTCACTCTGTTTCGGTTGCTTAACCTAAAGTTACTTAAATTCTATTTCAGTGTTTTTTGTTTTTGTTTTTTCTTAATCTGTGAGATGGGGTAACATTAGTACTCATATCTTACTGTGAGGATTACCAAAGTTAATACTTGTTAAAGCATGTCGAACTGTGCCTGGCATGTGTTAAATGCTGTTAATGTAAGTTCTTATTATTAACCATTGTTCACCTTATACAAGGGACTGCAGTGAAACAAACACAGCCACATTCAGCTCCATTCTGGACTTTTAACTTTGCCAAAACCTCTTCCTGTCTAGAGCAGTACTTCCCTTCCCCCTTTTCTTGTTTTTCTCAGTGCTGTGTCGGGTCTGTGACGTCAAATATTCTCTTGCATACATGGCCAAGTCTATATTCTCCCAGATATATATATATATATATATATATATGTATATATATATATATATATATAAAGAACCTATTTAAGAGTTGCTGAAGGAAAGAGATACCCACCCATCCCAGTGAAATGACCTAGTCTCAGTTATCAATGCAAATGGTGGATATCACTACCATGTTTTTCTAACATGCTTTTCTGTTACATAATCAGGCAGAGGCAAGACCTAAACTATTTTGAATTGGTGCTGTTACTGCTGCTGCACAATTCAGATTGGAATATTTTAAAGACATGATACTAATGGGGTTTTTATTTTTCTTCCCACCTAACCATGAAAAATAAAACTGTATTTTATAACTATGCAGACTGAATCCATTTAAGATGCTTGTAATTGGCTCATTATTTAATTCTATCTTTTCATCAGATATTCTCTACACACACACACACACACACACACACATACACATATATACACACACACAGATATATATATATCTATACACATCACTTAAGCCCCACACAGTCTGAAGCTACCTACAAGTATAACATACAATTAGTCACAAAGGTGTGGTGAGACTCTTCAATTCTTTGCCATCTATGAAGATTTTGTGTATATAGAATTACTCTACAGAAATACCCAGATAAGTTTCTCAGTTATTCTTGGCACCCTATTTTAAAGATACAGAAAGAATGGGCAATTGGCTGAGCATGTTTCCCATAAATTAATTCCCTTATTTTTAAAAAGGTATGTATCCTGTTTAACCAACAATATTCTTTTAGGGGGCCAGAAGTGGTCCTGAAACAAGGAGGCACTGCTAACCATCTCCAAAATATAAACCAACATCAAACCCATTGAAATGTCAGATCCTGTGAGGTTTCCCAGCTTAAGACAAATAAATACTACAGCTGTTTACTACTCCCAGAAAGAGAGGCCAAGTATTATTTCCAAGGTCCTTACTAAATCTTTTATAGATTCCTACAATAAAAAAGCACAGAATTAACACATTAAATTCTTAGCAAGATGTTAGTGTATTCCCATTAAATGCCAAGCAGGGACAGAGGGAGCACAGGATTTCATGTGTGTTTGACCTAAGGCTCTTTCTCTCGCGAAAATTATTTCTTTTTCAGCATTAAGAGGAAGCTATATAAAGAAGTGCTGCAGGAAAGAGACACCCACCCATCCCAATCAAATGACCTCGTCTCAGTTATCAGTGCAAATGGTGGACATCACCACCATTTTTTTCTAACATCCAGGCCAGAGAAAGAATCTGTGTTTAGCTTCAATGAATTTAGGGTTGAGACTAATGCTTCAATAAGGAAAAAGATATCAAAAAGTTAAGTGTCTAAATATGTCGTTTTTAATGCAGACCAATGACTATTCCAGGAACCTTCCTCTCTCTCCAATTTCCAGGATTGAGAAACAGACTAAAATACTTAGAAAGCAAGCCTAGATCATCTGAGCAACACATTATGCTTCAAGAATAGAAGAAAACCTATCAGAATTATCATAATTTCAGATTTCTAGAAACGTGTGATATTAAAAAACAAAGGCTCACCTTAGCTTGAAGAAGGACATAAAATATAATAATGCATTCATTGGGTTTTGGGGAAAACCTACCTGGATGAAACTTGGTGACGTTGATGGCAGACTATTTAGTAAACCAACGAATTTTGTGAGGCTATCTATCTTTTAACTTTTTTTTTTTATCTTGAACACTGTTCATGCTTTAAGACGTCCCGATGATTACTAAAGTGGCCTATGTTCCTTCATACAGTTGACTGTATGTTGAATATACTATTGAAAGAATGAGAAAAAAAAATTGAGTGAGTCAGTAAAATGTTGAACTCCAAGATTATTTGCTTTCTGGAAATTCTTCTGTATCTCTTATTCTTCTTCCTTAAGTAATATTAGTGTATTTTTTTAACCAAGCAAGCAGTAATAAAACCTGTCTCTTCAAGTTTTCTGTCGCACAATTTATTTTGAAGGATGTTATTCTCTGATGTTATATCTAAATTTTGGAAAGAAATATTGAGAATGTGGATGCTCAAGAATCAGAATTTGAAAAACAAAACAAAAACAAACTTTGTTTCCTTTTTAAAGTAATCTGCTGTAGGATTTTTTTTGTGTGTAATGGTATTGCTTATGGAAGTATAATTCTTTTCATTTTAGACTGAGACAGTATTGTTTTGGACAAAATCAGAAAGCATATTCATTTTTATTCTTTCATTATACCTTGATGTACATACGAACATCTATCTAGCTGTCTGTTTTCTGTTTTTTTTTTTTTTTTTTTTTTTTTTTTTTTTTTTTTTTTTTTTTTTTTTTTTTTTTTTTTTTTTTTTTTTAAAGTGTGTTCTGTGCCCTGAAAGGGAAGTTTAAAAAAAAAAAAGTTGTGGCATTTCACCACTCAACCCTCAAAGTGAGAGGTGAAAGACACACAGAGAGCTGGCAGAGCAATCTCAACTGTGTTTCCACTTCCTGCTGTGCCGCAGTACCACCAAGCACCCTTGCCTTGGTTCTCAGCTTTATTTATTTTGCTTTAAATGACACACACAGGCTGGCTATTCAAAAACGTTTTTCCCCCCTCTTTGAAATCAGTGCTGTGTTGATATTGAAATTGAAGTGCATCTCATCTTGGCAGTGCTTTGGTTAGTTTACCACTTAGAATCGACTCATCTTGCTCTACGTTTTTGCCCAGGGCAGTATCAGGCAACATGTAGAAAATTAATAAATGTCTACTGATAACTATGCTTACCAGAATGCCTCTAGTGAATATTTAGAAAGATTACTTGGCCTAAATCCAGGAGCTAATAGGAGAAATTTGTGTTTCCTTTCAAGGTATGGACAGTTACTGTCCCAACAATGACAGTTTTTAGCTTAAAAAAATAATGCCAAAATTCTATGATTATATTTTTCTAAAGTAAAATCTTCAAGAAGTTTTAACATCTTATTAATTGAATTACTGGAAAAATTTAAGCATAGGAACACTTCTTTCATCTGATATTCTATGAATCTTTGAAATGTTAGTATTTTTGCTCAGTTTAATGCTATTTGAATAAATCTATGAATATATTTATTAAAATAAAGATTACCTCTAAAGAACAAATTCAGTGCAAGGTACTTCAAAACTTACAAGACAATAAGGTAATTTTTGTTGACAAGTAGTATGGTGTATTGTGGGAAGGGGGTTATGGCAAGTTTACACAGTTATAATTCCAAGTGTGCTATTAAAATAGCCACAGGAGAGGTAGGATCAACATGTTCTGCATTGCCAAATGAATGAGAAATCCTGGGCAATAAGTGAAGTCTTCTCATTAGGTCACAGTATGTTTATGAATTTCAAGACTGCGATTTTATAATAGCTATGAAAATATTTTCAGATAAATGAAATATATTAAAATAAGCTTAAGCTCAAATAACTGCATTATGAATTATTATGGAAGGTATCTAGAGCATTCTCTTTTTGTTTTTCTTTATTTTATTTTATGTTTTGAGACAGTGTTCTATTCTGTCACCAGGCTGGAGTATAGTGGCAGAATCTCAGCTTACTGCAGCCTCTACCTGTTGGGCTAATGCAATCCTCCCACCTCAGCCTCCTGAGTAGCTGGTACCACAGGCATGCATCACCACTCCTGGCTAATTTTGTTTTCTCATAGAACATTACATTACTGATTTCTCACTTTATAAGTACCAAGATGCTCAAACAAGCAAATATTTTCTTTGAGTATGACTGAGTATGAAAGAGAGAAAGAACAGAGAAATTAGTACTGAAAGATTTTTCTAAAATCTATTTCAGTATTTGATAGCTCAGATCATATAACAGTTTTAGCCAAAATGCTGCATCTTCTATTAACATTTTTCTATTCCATCCTTTCCTTCACTGTTTCATAAATTATTTGGCTAAGTGATATTTTTACCATGTTTCCTGAAATGTCATTGATTTTAATTTACTTGATAAGTTGTTAGTTCAGAAAGAAATTTGTCTTTAAGGATTAATAGTAGCATTTATTATTCAACTTCCCTTTAACTACTATACTTTGCTCCATGTTATAGCATATGATTTTCTGTGAAAGAAGTAGATTCTGGCAATTGATTTCCATTTGCAACCTACCTCCCTGATTAAAAGAAAGTCAGTCATTTTAAGAGAACATATTTGCTTTGGATTCAAACAATATAAGGGCCAAGGGGCGGGTTGGGGGTTATATTTAAAAGTATCAGCTAGTCCAGATAGCCATCTAGCTTTTAAAACTGCTGCCAAGCAACTTAAATAGGTTTTACTCTTCAGAGATTTGGAAGAAATACAAGAAATATTCTACTTATCTTCAGAAAGAATCAAGGAAGGAAGAAGGAAGGAAGGAAGTAAGAAAAGGAAGGAAGGGAGGGAGGGAGAGAGGGAAGGCGGGAAGGAGGGAGGAAGGGAAGGATAAAATGCTTATAAATGAAATAAGTAGTTTATTTTATATTTTTCTTCTAAACATTTGCCCCACATATTTAAAAATTTTAGCATCATCATGTATGTGATCTTAAAAACTCAGTAGATATTTTTGGGAGTTAGTTGGTTTACCTCTAAATATAATATTTTCAGTTGGTATCTATAATCTCTTTACAGCATAGAAATCTGCTCTGCATGATTTTACATCAAGGAATGCTACGTTGTCTACCAAGCATGAAACTTCAGAACTAGAGGAATTCATGAGCATCTGGGAAACAACATGTTCTGAGCTACATGATTCTGAATCATCTAGAGTTTGGTAATAAGTGCTTTATGCTACATTCAGATATTTGCAAAATTAGTCATACAAGAATATGTCAAAATATTTAGCAAATAAATGTCTCATGTGTGCTGAGAATTTTACTCTTTTGATAAAAGGATATTTTATAAACTTCCACTTAATGCAGATCCTGCAAATAAAAAGTTAACAGATCCTATTTTTAAGAAAAATTGACAGTCCTATTGTGATTCCTGAATTTAACTTACATTGAAATTGATGGTAACATACAGATAATAGTCTAAAAACTCAATAACATACTCATATGTTTCCAAAGATTCAGGAATTGGGCATTATGTCGATAGTAAGTATAAGGCTTAATAATCTATGACTTTTCAGTCAGTATTCCAAACCTGATAGCAGTCACCCAGTTGGGCTCCTCCAATAAATTTATTTATTCTCTCCCAGTTTCCCTTTCATGACTTTAATAATCATTTCCATTGGAATTTCAATAGCATCAAATACATTGTGAATCACACAGGAATAACTCCATCTTTGTAGGAAGAATACGAGCTTAAATATGTCATGTATTTTCTAGCTTATTATCCTCCTGGAATTTTTGACAGAGATGCCTGTACAGGAAAATGCACTAGCTTCCTAAAATGTGAACAAAGTCTTAAGAACTTACTATAGATTTAGATCATTTAATTACATTGTCAGTCACAGAGGCTTACGAGAAGTAGGTTACTAGATTCTGCTTCAATTCTGTATCTTTTAAATGTTTATCTTCCCAATTTCTATTGTTCTTATGTTTTTGTCAGACTTCCACTGTTAGCATTCTAATGCATGTTGGTTAAGCTTCACAATGACATCTTTCTCTATTAAAGCAGGACTTCTGGAGGTTTTCTCTGGAGTGGTGGTTTTTACCCCCAAGGCTAGTCATTAGCTAGCTGACTTATGTAGGGTTAAGCCAATAGAGAAATCTCATTTTATTCTATATAAATGTACACATGAATCACCTAAAAGAGATGTAACAGACTTTATATACTTGACACACCCTATTGAAAATGTCACTGCAATACATATTATATTCAAAATGACTAAACCTGCCTTCTCTTATCTGTCTTCCTGTTTTCATCTTAAAAGGACAACATGTGAATCTGTTTTCTCTAAATATAAAATCAAATAATTTTTATCATGTAACTATAATTATATATGACTATACTTTCATAGTTATATCTATAATATAAACAAAACTAATTTATCACTTATAATTTTATCATAGCCATTTCTCTTTTAGTTGACAACTTTTGTTTTGACATGAACCACAGATCTTGGACATCGGGATTTTAGATATTTTCATTTATGTGCTCCATGTTTTTTTAACACTGCTATTTTAAACTTCTTTTTCAGATTTAACTTTTTGATTCCTCCCTTTAGGTAAATAAGTATTATTTTAAACTTTCAGCCACTTTTATGTATCTGTAAGTGTAAAATAAATGTGGAAAAAAAGCACAAAAAATGTCTTTTTCTTTCTCCTTTGTGCAACTCAAAATAGCTAAATTGATTTACCTCCAAATATCTACATAGAGTTTAACTTTGAACATACTTGAAACATACACAAGATTTTCAGAAACTTATAAGTGACCAAGAACATAGAGGAATAACAAAAGTCATCTTGAAACCTTAAATGCACTGGTTCTTGCCACAGACATTTTAATTTACTAGCTGGGGATGGAAACCTCTGAAACAACCATTTGCCTTTTAGTTAAAATGTAGCCTCCTAAGTACATGCATCTGTCCTGTATATCTTTTTTTTTTTTTTTAATCACAAGTAGTATCATCTGTAGAATAGATTTTATGACATGTTTTACCATTCACCAAAGCATTTAAATATTCTTTCTTTAGAAAGTAGAATCTTGCAGATTAGAATAATTGTGTTGAAAGGATAAGAAATTCTCCTTTACAATTGAGGAGATAATCTTCTTTCATTCTTGGATTTTGTATGATTCAATAGAGGTAATGTTGTCATGCAGATAGTACCATGTAAATAACCTCATTTAAGATCTTGGTGGGCCTTATGTAATCATTCTGAGGGTGAATCACTACTACATCCAGTTCAGTCATATATATATATATACTTTAAATATGGCATTCTTTTAGTTAAATATTCAAGGTTTGTGTTTAGCCAGAGACAATTTAAGTTAAATTTAGGAAATATATTTGAAATGTTTAATTTTCTCTTTCTCATCTTTAGTTATGTATTAATGGCTAACCCTTGAATTGCTGGTGTGTTTAAGGAAGAATGTTGTAATGTGGGCTTAATACTTTCATGCAAGTGAAACTATTGCTATTCATAGCCTTAAACACTGTCTTAACATGTACTTGTTTGAACTGTTTCCTCTCTACCAGAGCAGTTTTTCCATTCTTTTCTGTTATCAGCTGAAGAAAGATCTATTTTTGAAATTTGTTCCCATAACTAAAATGAGGTGGATTAGCTTTAGCCATGAAGCTAAGCATTTTGAAGAGGGAGATGTAAAAGTCAACACTATTAAATTCAACCACTCTCTGGGGACCTCTTCTCCTTTTGATAGACTCATAGGGTTCATTAGTTCTTTTGAATTTCTATGGGAGATCTGTGGGCAGAACCAAACCAGGAAGTAGTTGCCTCCTAACTTTGAAAATACCAGGGGACCACATTGACACTTTCCACTATGTCATTCTGCTGACCCTTGAGCTCTGCTTTTATCTTCCCTAAATGAATCACTCCACTGTAGTTTTAATTAAGAAAAATCATGTTGTGGGGAGTGAAATGATCTGGGAAGGATCAAGCCAAAGTTTATACCTACCTGGCTATCTTACACAGTGGATTTTTTTCCTGCATAATTCATTCCTAAATTTAAACAAAATATCCTTAAGGAGGGGGAGGAAACTTTATTTTTGCAAAAAAAAATGCTTTCCATTAAAATCCTAAAATGTTCATTTATTAATTTTATCAGAGGTATTAATGAATTCACTGTAGGAAATAAACACCCTGGATTGTCTAACAGTGTCTAAAGTACCCTAATCATTTAAAAAATAGTTTCGCTTCTTTTGAAGCTCCTGTTTTAGTTTCCTGGGTGCTGTGATGAAAAGCAAAAAGAGCTGATATTTTCTTAGAACAATAAGCAACTTCAAATTTGAAGTTGTTTTGTAAATGTAGTGTCTTAGCCGACTACGATAGTCTAAAGGCATGGTTCTAGAAACTGAATTTGTTACTCTTAGAATTGTGCAGAGTATTTTAAAGGCATGACAATATGTTGGAAAAAATGGTTATTTCCAGGGAGTTTCATCAGATAAAAAATGGGTTAAATATAGTAATAAGCATACATAGAGGAATTTAGTAACACTAAACACTTTTTAGCGGTTTAATAGTAAGAACTGGGTGGGCCCAAGAAATTGAACTGGAGTTTAAAACAAACTCATTCAACAACAGAAAAGAAAGAAAAATGGAAGCAACGAAGAATGGAGTTCTCTTCATTGGATGTCTAGAGTTAAATGCAAATATGTGATGTTTGGTTTAAATGAATTTAATTGATCCTAGGAAATAGTCCAGACTTCAGATGCTACGTCTTCTACTATTTCTGTAATAAGCCAGATATTGTAAAATGATCTTATGTCAATGTAACTGACTAATAGAAGGTAAGTTTATTTTGGGAAGCCTAACATATTCAAAGAAATTTTTCATTATGTAAGCAAGTGATTTGAAGAGACTTAAAATGGCTTTCATGTTTATGTTTTATAAGTTAATATCAGCTCCTGAAAATACAAACCACCATTACATTTTAACACTGTGTATGTAAGCCTACTTTTTCTTAAAAAAAAAAAAATTTCTACTTGATGTAAGTGGAAATTTACCTCTGGTGCACAATTTAGATTGTAATATTTTAAGGACATGATAATAATAGAGTTTTTATTTTTTTTCACCTAACTGTGAAAACTAAAACTCTATTTTATAACTATGCAGACTGAATCAACTTAAGATGCTTATAATTGGCTCATTAATAACTTATTTAATTCTACCTTTTGATCAGATATTCTCTTCAAAGTGCAATAGTAAGATGTTTGGGATACAATGTAGAGAAAATTAAAATTGTGGGTGGGTGGGCAAATAGTCTAATATAATTCAGCGACATTTATATTCATGAGTCCAGCTGGCATAAGGTACAGTGTTTTTCATTAAGTGTAGGAAGAATCATAGAGTGGGCACAGTCTTAGAAATCACTAGCTCCATTTACAATGACCATGTATATTCCTTAAATTCTGATGCAGCCCTTTTAAGGCCCACAAAGACAAGACGTTGAGAGAAGAGAAACAGCTTTATTAGCATCCAAGTGAGCAGAAGAGTGCTCCCTAGCACATGGTAGTGCCTGAACCTGGCCGGAGGAAAACGAGGACAGAAATGTGTACAGGGGTTAGGGGAGCACTGTGGGAACCGCCCCTGGGCATGAGGACAGAGAGGTCTGCAGTGCATCTAAAGAGAATGTTAAAAGTACTTGGTTAGAGAGCTGGGGTTAGTCTCAGACACTCACCAGTTATTTGTTATTTGGCAAATGATATAACCAAGACTCTGTCTTCTCATTTATATTAAGAGGATTACAGTCTTATGTTGGTTAAGAAAATCAGACATGTACAAAGCTAGTGATGCCCCAGGTGGACTGAACAGGTCTCCCAAATAGGGTTTTAGATTTGGTGAATCTCTCTTTACTAATTGTCCACATACTTAAATACTAAAAACAGTTTACGTTGATAGACTCTCCATGGAAAATTTATCACTAGACACACCTTCAGGCCCTGGAGGGACTTTCAAGGGAACATTTAACTTTTCAAGTAAACAACGGGTATGACACAAGAGAAGTTTCATTCCTTTGAAAATCTATGGGTGACAGATATTATTTGAATTACAATGAATGATCAAGAAATACTTCCTTCTGTCTATGCTTGTTTCTCCCCATTTCCATGGCATCTGAAATATTTGGTTAATACCAATTAAGAATATCTAATTTACCAGAAAATGTGAAAATCAATGTATTATATATCCTGGAGTATCTTTACTGTGATTTCCCCTATAAAGTAAAAGGTTAGCCAAGTGCTAAGCCATCTGCTATGCAATTTTTAAAGTCCCCTACAATTGAAAAATTGTTTCCACTGCCTTATGGAAAAATAGCTTCAGAATGATCAGAATGACTTCTCCGTGAAAAATTAATATATAATTAAATCTACTTTTTCTTCTTTCAATGAAATTTCTTTCTAGTTTCCAATGGAGAGCCCAACAAAACAATACTTGTTCCAGTATAAAAATGAATACTGTTGGGTAGCATCTGGAATTCTAGCAATGTAATTCGAAGATACTTCATCCTTAAGGTCTCAAGCTACATTGGATTATTATAAATAATACACTGGTAAAATATTCTGATGTTGGTTTTTCTACTGTGCTTTTGTTCTTTGAAAACATTGAATTAGCCAAAACGGACTTTTTAATTTGGAAATAAGAAATGCTTTGAATGTACTTTTTGTCTTCTTCTTTTTCCATTTTTTTTCTTTGTTTCTGGGAATCTAAACCAAACCAAACATGATAATTTCAGAAAAGATTAACTTGATTTTTTTCCTTTATCAATTGCAGACTCTAAATTACCTACCTTTTGCACTATTTCTTTGAGTAATGATTTGAACAATTTAAGCCTTCATATTTGGAATTTTATCTCTTTCAATCTTTGTAAATATTATGAGTAAAAATTAGGAAATGCCTCATTGGTACCCTTGGTTTCTCAGACAACCCAGTGTTTTATGGTCTTGAGACCGTAAGCTCATTTTCCTTATATGAATGATATTTCCACATCCACAACAATACCACCAAATATATGTATCTAGCTCTTACTAACTGCAAATCCTCAAAGTGAACCACATGCATTTTAACATTGCGTAGTTTGCTGATTTACGATTTCCCTTAATGTACATAGTTCAAATTTTTTGGAAGAATTCCACAAAAGAAGAAGAAAAGGAAATCTAATCTAAAAATACTATTTTGGAGAGGATAGCAGATTGAAATGAAAATTTTGAAAGTTTCAATACCAGTGGGGAAAGCATTTGCTACAGTTTAGAAGGACTGCATACGGTACTTACACAGGACCACCAGAAGCCTGGAGAATTGATATCCTGAGTCCTCTCGAAGAGCAATAGGGGTCGTTTCACTAAGTGCAAAAGCATTGTTCTTAATTTGAAAACTGTGGGCAGAAACAGAAGTCCAAGGCTGATTTTTTCCACTGCTAACACTAGCGTCTCGGCCACTGAAGTCTGAAGATATTCTCTTTGAGAATGCATATTATTTTACTCACAGCTAAAACATTTAAGTATCTTAACTGATCAGTGGAATGAGACTGAAAGGTTTCTTTTTTGAATCATCAGATAGAGATGTACAGGGGTAAGAGCACGCAGGGTGTGTTCAGAAGAGCCTGTTAAGGTGCTTGGCTCTTAGCATTAAAAATGTGACGTTGATATACCATCTTGATAGAAAACACTGCTTTCCAAATCCTATTCACCAGATTGGAGGAAAGTAAGAACAGATCCAGCCAACCACTACTGATCTGTTATTCTCCCCATTGAAATTGGGACAAAATTTGTAACATGTCACTCTGAAATTGATTACCTTCTCAATTCTGTCAATAGCAGAGAATTTAGCCTCAACAGTACCAATTCAAAATAGTTTATGTCTTGCCCCTGTCTGATTATGTAACAGAAAAGCATAAAGTTTGGGGGTGGAACAGGAGGTAGTTATTTTTCTAGGAAATCTCCTTCTCTTCCATTAATGTGTGAATGAGTAAGGACAGTAAATCTCTGTTCCTGATATAAATTTTAAGGCTAGGTGCTGAGTAGAAGACCCTCTTTTTTGTTTACAGTGGCTCATTCTTATTCACCAAGGATAAGGGAGACTTGGTTGTCAACTATAAGTGTACACAATGTATGTCTTTAGAGAGTAGAAATATGTCTGCATATAATAAAAATTACTTTAAGTGATAGAGTAGAAAATAATGTCCAGTATACCAGAATTTTCTTCTAAATTAAGCATCATGTAGGTATTCAACATTCTTTCCATTTCTAAATTGCTCCCCCTTCCTGTTTTTTTTAAATTCATCACCCTTTTTTCCTCATTAGCTCATTGAAAATAAAGATTTTTAGTTTAACGTTTTTTTTTCTGCAGAGAAGCACATATGTATGAGATTTATGCAATGATTTCCCAAGAAAAAAATATGTTTTAAAAGTACAGTGCAGCTGGTGTTTTCAAAAAACATAGTCATTCTTCTCACTGCAACAATGTAAGATAAGCCAGGTAGATCTGCTATTTCCAAATAAAGGCGATTAAACTAAGATATATGGAGAGATGGCATGGCATGTGAGGTTTATAGGGCTAGAAACTGCAGAACCGTGTAGAACCCACATTTAACTACAGTACAGCAATGGCACACTCTATCCTAATAATGACACCCTGTACAATTTAGTATGCTCTGTATCTCACTTTAAATGTAGCACAAGGATGTAGAAGTAGAAAATGAACACTGGGGCTTTTAATAATGAGGCTCAGGTTTGCTATCTTAATTTCAGGAATTAGGAATGGGAGGGATGCTAAGGAGACTGTTTAAATTTTAAAAAGTTCTCTCTATGCCTGATACAGATGCAAATTGCTTGCTCATTACATTCTATCAGCCTTTTTAAACAAGTTTACTAAAACAATCATTCTCTGGCAGTAAGACAGCTTACCTGCCAAGCTTGACATTTCTATAACCAAATCAATATTTCAATAGCCTTCAACTATAAATCTGATGTTGATTTGAATTCTAGGGAGTAATGAATGATCCAATTAGAAAACAAACAAAAAAGTAAAAAAGAAAATAATTAGAGTGTTTATTCTTCCTTGATGATAAGGAGCCCTTGACAAGACAGACTGCTGTTGCCAGCAAGCCTCCTTCTTTACGTGTAATCGATCTTGGAAGTTAAAGGTTTGCTTGCATTTTTAACATTGGGAGTTAAATATATTCCTTTGATTGAGCTGTTAAGTGGCAGCTCACCTACCCAAGAGTTTATTATTCCTTTGTGTCTGAAATGTGCATGAATTTTCTGCCACCTGAGATACACTTACAGATGAACATAGACATGGTTAAAAAAAAGTACTCCATGAACTCCCTGCCATATAGGAGGATTCAAAAGATCTGTTGAGTGAATAATAAATGTTATTGCACTTCTTTTACTTTTACAAGTTTTTTGGGGGGGAGTCTAGAATTTGATAAACAATCAGACCCATTGTGTTGATTGTGTACCTGATATGATGAAAACACTTTTCGAGACAAACCAGATT
>PVKP010029237.1:0-29241 GCA_004027715.1 Plecturocebus donacophilus
CTGTTCATATCCTTCACCCACTTTTGAATGGGGTTGTTAGTTTTTTTTTCTTGTAAATCTGTCTCAGTTCTTTGTAGATTCTGGATATTAGCCCTTTGTAAAATGGGTAGCTTGCAAAAATTTTTTCCCATTCTGTTGGTTGCCGGTTCGCTCTAATGATTGTTCCTTTTGCTGTGCAGAAGTTCTTAAGTTTAATTAGATACCATTTGTCTACCTTGGCTTTTGTTGCTATTGCTTTTGGTGTTTTAGTCATGAAGTCTTTGCCTATGCCTATGTCCTGAATGGTATTGCCTAGGTTTTCTTCTAGGGTTTTTATGTTGTTAGGTCTTATGTTTAAATCTTTAATCCATCTTGAGTTAATTTTGTGTAAGGTGTAAGGAGGGGGGTTATAATAAGATTAAACTCTGTGCTGCCTACAGCAGACACACTTTAGACTTAAGACATAAAAAACGTTGAAAATAATAAAAGTACAACATATAAATTAATATCTGACAAAATAGATTTTGAAACCAAAATTGTTACTAGTGGCAAAATACATTTTATATTGTTGAAAGAAAGGAAGAAAGGAAGAAGGAAAGAAAAAGAAAGAAAGAGAGAAAGAAAGAGAAAGGAAAGAGAAAGAAAGAAAGAAAGAAAGAAAGAAAGAAAGAAAGAGAAAGAAAGAAAGAAAGAAAGAAAGAAAGAAAGAAAGAAAGAAAGAAAGAAAGAAAGAAAGAAAGAAAGAAAGAAAGAAAGAAAGAAAGAAAGAGAGAAAGGAAGGAAGGAAGAAAGAAAGAGAGAAAAAAGAAAAAGAAAGAGAAAGATTGATTCAGTAAGAACATTTGGAGGCTTCAATTTACCAGTTTCAACAAAGAATAAAACAACTAGTAGAATATCAGCACGGATATAGGAAGCCTGAACAATGCTATAAACCACCTTAACAAAACACACAGCTATGGAACACTCTGCCAACAGAAGAACGTACATTTTTCTCAAGAGGACATGGAGCATTCTCCAGGATAGACCATATGCTAAGCCAAAAAACCAATCTGAATAAATTTATAAGGATTGAAATCATACAATATATATTTTCCAACATAATGGAATGAAGTTAAAATTAATAATGGAAAGACATTGGGAAATTTATAAATATGTAGAAATTATACAAAATTGTTCTAGTGTTTTCCTTAATGTTTGTCTTTTGGAGTACTCACTATTGATATCAAAGACAAACTGCCCTTCATTTCTTCACAATTTTTTAAAGTGTTAGTCTTGGGTAGTTATTTGTCTTTACAAAAAAAATATGGTTTACCTAAATGTGTATATCTAAACTTTCACTTTAAATAAGACACAAAAATGAAAATGTTTCACCATGTGTTCTTACTATTGTAATCCATAATAACTATTTTTATATGAGTTTGTGGTAAAACATATTTGTATTATACCTTTAAGGAAATTATCAAAAATATTATGGAAACAATCATATCAGTAAAAGCTTATTCTGATCCTTAGAGCATGATTCCACATCATGAAACACAAGCAGAAAAAGCAAAAATATTGTAAAGTATTTCTTTTTTGAACATTGTAAGAGCCTTTCATTCTCCCAACATGAGGCTCTCAGGGAAATGTTTTCTAACAGTGTCATAAACCCTCGTTTTGTTCTAACCAGGTAGGTTGTTTGAACTTTGCATACTGCAGGCACATTAACTGGGACTTGTACTTCAATATCTATTCCAGCCTCATGGCAATTCTTCAGTGTCCAACATATTTACAGTGATTTCTGCCAAAATGTTGGAGACGTGAGAGAAGAAAAAGGACAACATACTTGAAAATTCTCATACTGAAAACAGAGACGTAGAAAACACTTGGCTATTTTTTCCTAAGTAGCTAGATTTTTTTTTTTTTTTTTAGTTTTTGTTTTCTTTTGTATCTTTGTAATGCCATAAGGAAGTTTGTTTTTCATGGCTGCATTATTGTTGATATAGTCAAACAAATTAGTGTTCTCAAAAACATGAAGCAAAAATGAATGTGTCAACCTCCTCTGAGGATTCCGCAATAGTTATATCTAGGTAAATATGCGACTATCTTACTAGTGACCAAAGTTGAGTCCTGTCTTTACTATTTATCAACTTTCTATATCCGGTAGATTATTCTCCTGAGTAAAATAAGAATAAAATGTGTGTCTACTAAAAAGTGTCCAGTTTTTATAATGAAATAAATTCTCAATCCATCTTAGCTAATTTATAATTTTATTAAGCCAAAAATAAGTAACATTATTATTAGAAGGCTTATTTTTAAAAAGAATACATGATCTTCAAAATGTTTAAAGGTTGCAACATATTACCTTTTTGAATCTTAAAACTCAGTTTGTCTACTTATACTTAAGTATTGAGTAAAAAACTCAGTTTGTCTACTTATACTTAAGTAAAGAGTTGCCTGGGAAAATTAGTGTAGATAATAAATTATTTCCAACACTTGCTATTAACATCCTTTGTCCTTGATTTCAAACAACAGCTCATTCTTATAATTTTTGTTACTTTCATTCTATTTCTATTTTTACTTGGACATCTTTTATTACTTTCAGGTCAATGTGTCTGAGTAATAATTTTCTTTTCCACAAATCAATTATCACCCAAGACTATCCTTTTTCCTCTCCCTCCTAACCCTTTCTCTCTTCCTCCCATCCCACAAAAATCAATATATCACTCTTTCAGAGGATAAATCCATCTGATTGCCATATATACTCAAAGATATTGTATTTGATCCATGTAGTGTTTGTAATTAGTTTATTCATTTTCACTGGTAAAAGTTCCGTAGGTTCATCAACATTGTATTATTTCCTCAGTTTATTTGTTTTAATTTCTAGAGGAAGAGATTTGCTATGACAGGAGTTGGTAGCATTGTTTAAATATTTACATAAAAGTTTTACCCAATCAGTAAGCGCTCTTTAAAGAATAATTTCTGGCAGACCTGTTTTAGGGGAAAAAATTGTGTTCTTGTTTATGGAATGAACTACTTTACCATTTCAAAAATGGTGGAATTTCTTCATGGGTTTTTCTGTGGAAGTATCCAACCAAGAGTTCACTTTTCAGTTGTATCCGGTTGTGTTCTAATAGACTTAGCTGGTTCCATTTCCCATGTTTTATTGTCTTTTAAATCTTTTGACAACTTGGCAGGTTTTGTATTATTGTTCAGTTGATGTTGGATACCATGCTCACTAGTGATAAGATCAACTGTACCCCACACCTCAGCATCATACAACATGCCCATATAGCAAATGTACACATGCACCCATTAAATCTAAAGTTTAAAATTTGAAATTAAAATAAAGTTCAGTTGAGGTTTTATTTATAAAGCATCGTGCTTTAGCATTTATATACTAGTCATGCTCTTTCAAGCTCTAACTACTTCAAAAATTACATTCTAAAGTTTTTAGTAGAGGACCCAATATAAAGCCATATATAGTCAACTGATCTACATGTTCCTTCCTTTTGTTTCATTTAAATAATATGTATAGTCAAGATAAACCCCATGTTAGTTCAATAATCTGAACAGCATAGTCCAAGCCCATGACCTAAAAGTTTCAAATAAAGCAAAATCTATGTATAAAGCCATCTGAAAAGGTAATGTCTTCAGGATCAAAGCAAAGAAACAAGTTTGGGGAAAATAATGTTTAAAAAATTCTGGCCAGGCAAGGTTGCTCACGCCTGTAATCCCAGCACTTTGGGAGGTCGAGGTGGGCAGGCACAAGATCATCAGTTCGAGACTAACCTGGCCAACATGGTGAAACTCCCTCTCTACTAAAATACAAAAATCAGCCAGGCGTGGTGGCGTGCACCTGTTGTCCCAGCTACTCAGGAGGCTGGGCAGGAGAACCTCTTGAAACTGGAAGGAGGAAGTTCGCAGTGAGCTGAGATGGCACCACTGCACTCCAGCCTGGGAAATAAGAGTGAAACTCCATCTCAAAAATTAAAAATCAAACATTCTATGTATTCTATATTAGACCTATTACAAAAACACATTTCCAAAGACAGTCTTTTCTCGACATTCAGGACACGGAGCTGAGCAGGCTGGGGAGGAAGATGCCAGCTGCCTCCGTATGTCATATTCCAGGGCCTTATCCAAGAAGTTCAGCTGGAGGTTGAACATACTCTGACCCTGTTTGGAAGCCTCAACATAATCACCTTCTTCCAGAAACCCTATGCAACATTTAAAATAATAACAAGTTTCATCATACAAAAGAAACTGAGATTTTATGTTTAAAAGCAAATTTAATTCCATAATTTACAAAATAATCTGCAATTTTAGGCCTCCGTTTGTCAAACAGCAATTAATGCCTGGAGCATGTGTTCTCTAGGTTCATTGTTCTTGCCCTATACCCCGAATTCAGCGTATTTTGAGGTTTCTAGTTTTGCTTTTAGAGCCTTTGTAATTTTCTCTTGGTTTGGATTCTAATTCTATAATTCGGTTATGAGCAATCATATTTTGAATTAATCTTGACCTTCAGACAATCAACTACTAGGGTCCTCTCTGTAAAACATGATGGCTGATGTCCATAACCCATTGAAAGCTTGCAGCCAGCAATCTGCTCTCTGGATTAGGCCCGTGTCTTCTGCTCCTACCAGTTCACTGTTCATGTATACCAACTTGTGCTTTTCCTACCCAAACTTATAACCGGCAAAATTATTTTTGAAATTATATGTTACCAAAATACCTCTTAATCAATACAACGTGTGTTTCTGTGAAAACTAAACTGGATCTTTTTGAAAGTCTATGTAGACCAGGCCAGGTGGCTCACTCCTGTAATCTGAACACTTTGGGTGGCCAAGGTGAGACTAGTAGTTCAAGGCCAGCCTAGGAAACATAGCAAGATGCTATGTCTACAAAAAATGTAAAACAAAAAGAAAGTCTATGCAGATGTAAGACCATAATAAAATACTTTTTAATTTGGAAAATATGAAAATATAAAGTTTGATTACTTAACTTGAGCTTTGCTTGAGCTTTTGCTTCAACTACTTGTTGAAGTAAAGCAAGTAGTTGTTTGTAAGTAAGTAAGTAGCTGTAAGTAAGTTGTTTGTAAGTAAGTAGTTGTTTGTTAAGAAAGCAAAACTACTTACTTGAGCTTTTGCTTCACTATAATGGAACAAAAAATTCAAGTTTGAGGCAAGTGAAATATGATGCACACAATGCCAAAAAATATAAGTGCCACTATACACAGAAGGAAGGCTCTTTGTGGTGATGGAACATTCTTTATCCTGATGGTGGGGATGCTTACACAAGTCTACATATGTGACAACATTTCATAGAACTATACACTAAAAATAAAAGTGTATATGCAAACTGGTTAAATTCAAATGAAAACTGTACTTCAGTTAACAGTATTATATAAAGTAAATTTCCATGTTTTAACAATATGCTATTGTTATTTAAGGTATTATTATTATTGTTGGAGGAAGTTGGGTGAAATATACATAAAAACTCTATTATTTTTGTAGTTTCTTGTAAGCAGTAAATCATTCAAAAAAATAGGTAATAAAATTGTAAAACTTGAGAAGATGCTATACATATACAATTTGCTTCAAAAGTATTTACTTAAATTTTTGCTTCACTGTGAAGAACCAAAACTGAAACTATTCATATACGTATACAAATTTATGAACTAAAAACTATCACTATACAGAGCAACCATAGTGAGAAAAGTTTTTTTCATAAAAGTAGTAAATTATTTTTTTTCTTTTTATTGCATAAATGTAATGCATAAAACATGATGTTTTTATATACATTCACATAGTGAAATGATAACTACAGTCAAGCCAATTAATATATCCACATGGTTACCTTTTATCTGCTAAGGACATCTAAAAATCTATTCTCTTAGAAAATTGACAGTATACAATATAATATTAACCATAGTCCTCACGCTGTACTGAGATCTCTAGATTTATTCACCTGACATAAACTGAAACTTTGTACCTTTTGACTTACATCTCCCTCTTCCCCCATATTTTAAATTTTAAACAAAATTAAAATGCTTAATTTAAGTATAAATCATATCTTGAATTCTGCAGTTAGCTAAGCTGTCTTTTTGACCAAGAAGAATCGCACTGAATAAAATCAAAATAGGAAAATAGGATTGCAATATAATCATCTTTTGAGTCTTGTTGCCTCGTTTCTTTGATTTTTAACTAATCAGAAAAGCACTTCCACATTAATCCTCCAAAAGCATCATTTCAAATTTAATTACTGTTGATTTTTCATGGAAAAATTTATACAAGTTCTTAACACTTTCATATTAGAATTCTAAATTAGACATTCAAGAGTTCTCAAATTTTGAATGCCTAGTTTTTATGACTTTACTAACAGCCAAGTAAATGAGTGTTGGGGAATTCATTCTTTACTAGAGTTACCAGGTACTGTAAATTTTGATTACTACATTGATGAGGCTATATTTTCATATAATCAGTGAAATGAACATTAGAATAAATTTAAATAGGAATACAATTTAGTATATACCACTTTTTGAATAGTGAAAAAATGTCACCAGAATAACTTAAAAGTCCCGAAGTCAGGATTGCTATTAAAACATTTTGTAGAAGTAGTAGATTTGAACCCCATATTATAGGAAGTTCAAAACTTGAACATGTGAATGGAAACATGGAATAGCCATTGAAGTTGAGAAACGAAGCACTAACAAAGATTGAAATGCCTTTTACATGTCTCAGAAAATCTGAAGAAATCAAGTTTTGTTTAGAAAAAGTCAAAAGAAATTTGAAAGATTGTGTTTGTGTTTTACTCGCATTTGATTTTACGTCCCCCACTTCCTGCTTTCCCCTTGGTTCAAATATGAAGTCTCTACAAGAGCTAAATCTTCTGTTGGCACATGACTCTAGACCATATCAGTGGGACTGCTTTCCAGGATTTTATGAGTTGAAAAAGAGAGTCTTTGCTTGCCTAGTGACAGAAGCTGAAGTGTAGGGTTCTGGAGTGGTTGGTAATTATACTGCCCCCATGGTGAGAAAGCTAGCATCAGTAACAAAGAGTTAAGTTCACATTTAGAAAGAAGCAGAGATCAGTATGAGATAGCCAAGACAAAAGATGGTTAAGGTCAAACTGTATCCTTGTGCTTCTTGTAACCTGAAATTTAAACTCATCTTCATATTTTTTAAGCCATTGTGTTTATCTAGTCAAAATTATTTTATGTGATTGTTTGTCATTTGCAATTGTTTCATGTCATATTTTGAACTGTAAGGCAGGTAGAGGTCATTTTTTATGCAGTTGAAAGTTTGAAAACAATGATGTAAACTTTGTATTGTGAATACAGGAAGATTACACAATTTTAAATAGGGATAATATGTAAAATAGCAGCATATAGGATAAATGTTTAAGAAATTATAAGGAGAGATGGAAGAAGTAAACAACATAGGAACTACTGTAATAAATTATTCCCACTGCAATAAAGGTCTAGATTAGGGTACTGACAGTGGGAATACAAAGTAATGTTCTTATCTCTAATGGTGACACAGGGAATTAAAACAGGATGCCTTTGCATATTCTCTATACTTCTCGCTCAGGTCAATCAGCTGCCACATGTGGTAGGTTACACCCCCATATCCAGGTACAGGAATCATGGGGTGCAAATGGCTATTACATCACTATTACCCCTAGTGACCCACTAGAAAAATTTTTCTCTCTGTTCCCATGACTTTATGCTCTGCTGGCCTAAGAGTCTTAGCTTCAAAGGAGGAAATGCTTCTATAACAAGATACACCAATGACATTATTCAACTGAAAGTTAAGACTGCCACTCACCCACTTTGGGATTTTCATGTCTCTGAATCAATAGGAAAAGAAGAGCATTACAATGTTTTGATCCTGCTTCCCAAAGGGAAATAGGACTACTATTTCACATTGGCAATAAGAAAGAATATATCTGGAATATGGGAGCTATTTCTTAGTATTACCATGTTCTGTGATTAAAGTCAAGGGCAAACCAAAACAACCCAATTAAGACAGGACTATTAATGACCTGGAAACTTCAAGAATAACCCTTTACTTCATTAGATAATGAACCATGATCAACATGATCAGCTGAGGTACTTGCTGATGGCAAAAGGAATATGGAATGGACAATGGAAGAAAGTGGCTTTAAATCCCAATTACAACAATGTGACCAGTTCCAGAAAAAAAACCTGTAATCCTCATATGGATTTTTTTATTTTGTTATGGACATGTTTGTGTGTGTTCATAGAAGATATATTTTTCTTTCTCCACTACCCCCTTATTATATAAGTTCTATTAATTATATAATAGCATTTAAGTGTTCTTAAGCTTACATCATAGCATTTAACTTACAGGATACCAAGGAAGAGAGTGAACATCACCCACAAATTTTGGATTAGCTTTTGGATAGAGAGTTAGTACATTTTCAATTATATCATGTTAAATATAAGTATGTCCTACCTCTCATCCTTATTTAGAAATTAATTATAGACATAATAGACATATATGAAACATTCCATCCAATGACATCAAAATACACATTCTTTCAAGTGCACAGATAATATTACTACAGGTTTTCAGAGACAGAAACACAAAAGTAATTATAAATCTATGTTAAGGAGCATACATTCTATATAGATGTAATTTGTGACATATGTAACATAAATTTGGAGGGTTGCAGAGTGATAAAGAAGTAGCATTTTCTATGTAATTGAAGTTAAGTTGGTATCCCTTTAAAATAGCTTGCTATAACTTTATAATGCAATTATTTAATCCCCATGGCAACCACACATATAAAATCTATAGAATGTACCCAATAGGATATGAGAAAGGAATAAAAATCTGTTATTAAAAAATAAGCAAGAAGGAAGGCAATAAGAAACAAAAATGAAGGTACAAAGAAGCTGTCAGACATAACAAAAACAAATAAAATGGCAATAGTAAATTTTTTCCTATTAGTATTTACATAAAAGTAAATGGATTAAACTCTCAACTCAAAAGACATATATTGGCAGAATGGAAAAAAAAAAAAGCAGGATCCAACCAAATACTTATACAACAGGCTCACATTAGGTCTAAGCACAACCCTATGTTGAAAGTGAAAGGACGGTAAAAATTATTTCATGCAAATACCCAAATGAGAGCAGGGGCACCTATACTTAATTCAAAAAAAAAAAAAAAAACTAGATTTCAAGTCAAAAAATGTTACAATAGATGAAGGACACTTAAAAATGGTTGAAATGGTATGTCTTATATCTTGCATTAACATTGAAATATATATATATAATCAAAGAATATAATGTGAAATTTTACTTTCATTTCACTTGCCTTTGCTTTTATTAAGCACACATTCTTGCATAATTTATATTACATAAAAATAAAAGGACTGGTTAGAAATGGAGGCACCTCCAAAAAGATCTTAATCCCAGTGATTACTTGTTCACCAGCTCTGAGGCATTCTCATTATCATAATAAATTATATAATCATTATATAATTATCTATAATTATAATATAGCTATAATTATAACTAAATGAACATCTTCTAAGCAAGTATAATATGCCAGGGGCTATACATAACGAAAAGATATTTTACTTTATTGGCTTTGTCCCTTTCTAATTTTGGCAGGACTGTGTGCCTTTATCTTTTGATGCCAAATGAGCTTTCTCTTAGAGTGTAAACTTTCTCTAAACTTTTCCTCTTCTATAACTACTTTATAAGCCTTAAAAGTTTTTCAAAGTATCTTAAACAACCAATTTTATAAAAGGAGAGAAAGAGAGGACATCATACTAATTTTTATCTAATTTATTTTTCTTAAAACTCCCCAAGGTATTTATATTTATAGGACTTAAAGTAGATATCCTATTAAACTGTTTTGAGATTACATAAGGAGAAAAGCACAAAAGCTTGAAGGCAAATAGAGAGGTTCAAAAACTTGTATAATATGCTTTGATGAGGGGAATCAAAGGATTGCAGATTTAATCACATGCAGAACTTTAAAGTCTAATTATAGGAGTCCATCATCTGGAGCCAAAGGCCAGGAAACTAATTCTTACTCGTAAACGTAACTGAATTGAAGCTCATTTTGCATAAGCATCATCTGAGCTTCATGGAGATATGGCTGTTTCAGCCCTTTGCTCCGTTCACTGTGGTGGCAAAATTCTGCAGGAATATAAAACAAATTTTGAAACTCATCAATTAGAAATCCTTTGATGCACTTTCAGAAAAGAAGAACTTCTGACCTAAAGAAATTCTAATCAGTAAAATTACATATATAGTCAATAACCAGGTTAGGCTATTAAGTATAACATACTAACGGTAAATGGAGTGCTTGGAAATATTTATAGAGAATATATACAGAGAGGGCTTTTTCCCTGAAAATTAAAAGTTAATCTTCTTGTTACTATAGAGAGAAATCCAAGAAATAAAATATATATGCAATAACAGTAAAGAAACCCAAAAGTTAATCTGCAAATTCATGAGACAAGAACAATTATGTGAATGTATGTGTTTCATTTAATCACTGACAATGAATTATGTAGTCAAAACATTTTTGTCGGTCAAAGACCTCTTCATTGCTCAAAAATTGAGTTATTCCCAAAACATGAAAGTAGGCAAGTTAAGCAAGAAATTCTCATTGTTCTTTAATGAAACATACCAGGTGGACAGTGTGAGGAAAGATTGTACCAAGTAACATTTAATCCTCAACTTGTTTAGATTGTATAGTCTTCAATAGAGGGTTTCTGATGCATTTTCTTTCTTTCTTTAACTGACACATCTCAACTGCCTAACAATGCCTGACACATAGGTGCCTAATAATTATTTGTACAATGAATAAATATCTTGGATGTGGTTATAATATTATTTCAGTTATAAGCAAAATGGGTAACTTTTTCTTGTTTGGCAACAGCAGTTTAGTCCTCAAAAGTAGAAATGACTTTATATTTGTATCCCTACTGTCTTCACACTATAACTATTAGTTCCAAAGCCAATGATAAAATTTCTTTGCGGAAAGAGCTGCCAGAAGTTTCTTGCAGTCAAGCACCTGAGTTTCAGACTAACCTCAACTAGTTCTAGGCACAGTAACAACAGCTAAATATTTCCTGCTAGAAACTGGGAAGACCCAAAGATTCCTGAATAGGATCAACATTTATGAGCTCTTTCTAGAAATTACTATATTTCCTTGCATTTTGCTGACATTTATAGACTCAGAGCTGAAAGAAATTTTTATTATGAAAGATTGTGTTTATGTTTTCTAAGATTAATATTCATTTCAGAAAAGTTGATGCAAAAAATAAAATTTATCTATTATTATGTTTTTATCAGTATTTCGATAGCAATTGCGAGTAACTGAGAAATTTTTCAGGTACTCTTTTTAATGCCTGTTTTTGTTTTTCTTGTATTTTGCATTTTTTTTATTCACCTGGGATTGAATCAAGTAACTGTACTTTTTACAAATTTGGTACAAATTTTGGAAGAAACTGTTGCATAATTGAGTGTAATTCATGAAAAGAGGAAACATTGAGCTGAGCAGGTCTGTGGCATGATCTGTAATGACATGCACTCATAGAAAACAGAAAGAATAGAGTAGTATAGCACGAAAATGATTCTAACCCAAGGTTATGTATATCTTAATCCATACAGATTAATCAAGTTAATCATTTTTGACTTTATGATAATGTAAAAATGATCCATATTCAGTAGAAACTGTATTTTGAGTACCCATACAACCATTCTGTTTTTCACTTTCAGTATAGTTTTCAATAAAATTTACATGAGACAGATACACAATACTTTGCTATAAAATAAGTTTGTTTCAGATTATTTTTCTCAACTGTAGGCTAAAGTAAGTGTTCTCAGCATGTTTATGGTAGTGATATGGACAGAGGCAGATAAATTCTAGGCAGAAAAGGGTGGGGCCATGGCAAAGCTCCATCCTCAAGCCTCAATCTGTGGCCCAGAGTGAGAACATACATTCCTGTTTTCCTGCTAGAATATTGCCTTTTCCAAAACCACCCATGGCCTACCCTGTCCCCCAATCTGTATCCATAAAAACCCTGACCCAGGGGCCAGGTGCATTGGCTCATGTCTGTAATTCCATCACTTTGGGATGCTGAGGATCACTTTGGGATCACTTGAGGTCAGGAGTTCAAAACCAGCCTGGCCAACATGGTAAAACCCTGTCTCTATTAAAAATACAAAAATATTAGCCAGATGTAGTGGTGCAACGTGTAATCCCAGCTACTCTGGAGGCTGAGGCAGGAGAATCACTTGAACGCAGGAGCAGAGACAGAGGTTGCAGTGAGCCAAGACTGTTCCTCTGCACTCCAGCCTAGACAACAGAGCATGACCCAACTGGGAGAGAGCAGAGAAAGGGAGAAGAGGAGAAGCAGCTGGACATCAGAGACTGTGGTTTGAAGTTGGAAAGAAGCAAATTGACTTCAAAGGGATGGTTTAACAGCATTGCTTCGGAAAGGAGTATAGCCTACGTGGCCGGACTTCAGGGGAAGATTACCTTCCTGCTCCATCCCCCTTCCAGCTCCCCTTTCCTGCTGAAAGCCACTTGCATCAGCAATAAAATCCTCCATTTTCACCACCCTTCAACTCATTCATCCAATTTGATTTTTCCTGAATGCTAAACAAGAGCTCGGGTGCCGTAGGTGCAGACACTGCAGACTGTCCCACTGACCCTCTGCTCTTAGGAAAAGGCTCCCCTTTTCATAGGAGCTCAGAGGGCCCACTGAGCTGTTTAACACATAAGCCATCCATGGATGGCAAAGCTAAAAGAACACTGTAACATACACCCTCTGGGGCTTCAGAGGTCACAGGACCTGCCCCCAGAAGCTGCTGTTGGGCCCTGCATAGTTTTGCTCCTGCCAGAAACCCAAAAGCACTTGCTCTGGCTCCACACACTCATTTGCACAGTCACCCTCCCATGAGGGGTTGAGAGCTGCCGGCTGAGTGAGACTCTCCTGTCGGAAGGCTGGCAAAGGGGACAAGGAAAATTTCCTGTGTAAGTGGTCTAGGCTAAACTATGGTGTTTGGTATATTAGGTGTGTTAAATGAATTTTCAACTTTATGATATTTTCAACTTATCTTGGGTTTACTGGGATATAACCCTATCATAAGTGGGCATGTATACATAAATAATGCTAATATCACACTGTGATAATTAATGCAAACTTGTTTTGTTGTCATGAGTCTTTGAATTCTTTCTAGGGTATTGGTGGAAATTCAAATAAAAGAATATCCTGCTTTGAATTTTACTTAAATTCGTATTTTGTATATTGCCTATTTTTTCTTTTAAAAGAAAGTTGTAATACTTAACTAGCTACCTAATATGTACCTTATGTTAATGTAAGCAATAATATAATGTAAGTGGTATGTTCAAATCTTTAATTATGTTTCTTCTTGATTTTTAAAATACATTGTACTTAATGCCACACTGCTTGGCATATAGTAGTTTCATATGTCTTTGAAAATGATTGGTTTGACTCTAGTTTTCTTTTTGAAAAAATACATTAGATTCTTTATACCAAGAATAAGACTGAAATAAAGAAACAAACCATTTCTGAAGGAAGAATAAGAAGTAGTAAATACTCTTTGAGTAATAGACACTATTAAAAATAACAAATTAACTTTTATTTTCACATTGATGGAGTTCAATACGCATCCCTGCCCAGGGCTGGGAAACTTCAGGACAGTGATACTTGTTTTCATTATGAAAGTGAAATTAGCTTTTCTGTGATATATGGTAGAACACCTGCATTGTTCCAAAGTCTTCTTTCACAGATTGCTTCAGGCCTCAAATTCCACTTAATAGTGCCTTGTAGAATAGTGGCTCTGACTATTAATAGGGTTGATAATTTCACTTGAGCAAAAATTCATAAGGAGATAGACTATCAGAATATGGGGGTTTTGAAAGGCCAGTAAAAGTATGACATAGATGGGGGCACCCCATACTATGAGAAAGACTGCCTTGAGAGGTTTTATTTAATTAAAAATACTATATAACTTTAGGAAAGTATGAGGTTGCTTACATAAAGCAGATTTACAAAAATATATTTATAAAAATGAAAAAAGTGAGAAAAATGCAATAATGACTAAATCCTGAATGTTATTAGAAAAAAAAGTATTTTCTTCCCAAAAGAAGGGAGGAAATATCATCAGGTCAGACAAGAGAAAAGGAAAATAAAAAAAACTTTGGAGATACATACAGTCAAGAAGAAGAAGGCTTCAGCAGATAAGTTTTCTCTAATTTCAGACTTAATATAAGCACAAACTGAGCTTTAAGAGAAAATTAATATTCCTTACTTTGATACTTTTTGTTCTGAATCATGTTCTAAAAATTGAAAATAGACTAATATAACCCCTCTAGGTATTAAGGAAGAAATGAGATAGTATGGGCTGGATGAGAGTCAGCAACTATAATCTATGGACCAAATCATATACTCTATCTTTATGTTTGTAAATTCAATTTTATTAGAACACAATCCTGATCATTCATTTGCATGTCTTCTTATCTACAACTACTTTTATAATACAATGGTTGAGTTACTATGTGGTACTTCATAGAAAAAAATGTACTGACCCCTGGCCTAGAGCATTAGGACAACATTCTTCAAGAAAGTGAGTCTTAGAGAGTTCTTAACTATAGGTTAAACACACATACACACACACACACACACATACACACAGAGAGAGAGAGAGAACAGATTTTTTGAATACTGATTTTATGCTTAATGTTTTATATTACTTTTCCATATGCTTACAAAAACTCCATGAGATAGGTACCATTATCATTTAAGAAATTATTAATCTGCAAGATGTAGCACAGTTCATGGCCTGTACACACTGTTGTGGGGGTCATGTATTACACAAGCATGCCACAGTTTCAGGAGGTACCATTCATTCACAGATATAATGTATCTCTATATTTGTTACAACAATTATTTGATAGATAGCAATGGCATGTATGTTCCAAAAACATCAGTATTACAACTGGAAGTAAAGCATATTGCGATAGGATGCCTTTATTTTGAATTCACATGAAAATTCCATCTGGGCTACTGATAATCATTCATAATATGATATTATATCAAGTTTATTTAATGAATTAGCATATTAGGCTAGAATGAAAAATCAGGTAAAAATGTAAATAACAACTTTTAATCAGCAGTGAACTGATGTGTGCTTTTTTTTAGTTTTTTTCCCAGACTGAAGTGGTATCAGATAATTAAGATGGAAATTAACATATTAAGAACTAAAGACACCCTATATTTTACAACATAAAATATTCTACTGATTGTTTATGGAGACTACCTTATGCATACCTGGATTCTTGTGGTGCTATTAAAATGTAAATTTTGTAGCAAATTTAATAACGGAGAATCTCTGTGAAACATATGTATCTCACCTACAGCTAGTTTTCTTTTTATGTTAAATGTGCTGCTTACACTTTAATGTTTAGAATCATATAATTCAGCACTAAATATATAGACCAAATATCTGTAGCAAATAAAACACTTTGGAGTCAGTGTAGTTACTTCTAAAATGAAGCCAACCTTGTCATATTGTTAGCTTTTAAGGTCACTGTATTTTAACACTGTTAGCATTTTCACAAATCCTAGTTTTAAAAATTCTGGAAATAAGGCTAAATTTTAACATATGTATACACATAAATATATATATCACTGCAATAGCTTCTAACTGAATATTTAATGACTTTCCTGTTTTGGAATTCTTTTCCTTCAGTAAATTTGAAAATACTATTGTAGTGATACAAACACATTTAGTAAACAAATGTAAGAATAGATGTGATCAGTTCTAAATGTAGGTACAAAGTAGCACAAGTGAAGGAGCATTTATTGAAACTGGAGTGTTTCACAGTCTGGTTGATGTCTCACCTGAGTTTTAGAGAGCAGGTAGGACTGAGACTGATAAAATGGGAAGAAAGCAAGTAGCTTATGTAGGGCAGAAAAATTCTGGGGAGATAACCAGATCAGAAGTCCCAGCAGGTATTACAGTACATGAGTCCTGGAGAAGTCAGCACGTGGATGCACATTTGGGAAACTTTCTTTGTGGATGCACATTTGGGAAACTTTCTTTGTGAAGAAACAAAAAACAACTGTACAAAAAGATTGCTAAGGGTAACTGTGCTGGAAAAGGTAAGTGCTGAATAGTAGAGCAATAACTGCGTTAGGGAGTAAGAAAAAGCTAAGAAGACAGCAATGAAAGCTGGAGGAGTACAAGAGCATATTGTGAGAGATTACAGAATTTCCAAGAAGTGTTGACAGTGTTAAATGTTCCAGAGGAGGAATGGCAAAGGTTGATTGACTCTCAACTACTTAATTTAAAAAACATTTGAGAAAGTCAGAAAGCAGAGGGGATGAAGTTCCACTCTCATGAGAATGGGAAGCAAAGGCAGAGGCAGCATGCACAGACCTATCTTTCCAGGGTTTGTTATAAGCACAGAAACTGATGCCTGGGAAAAGGTAAGAGTGCTTAACGTTATTTTTTACTTTCTCTGTGTCTGTGTGTGTGTGTGTGTGTTTTAGGACAAAAGTGAAATTTGAACACGCTTATTAGTCAAATCAGCTCAGCAAGATAAAATTAAAGATGTAAGAGACTGGGAATAGCTGATGTCAGAAAATACTGAAGATTCTATAGATAGAAACAGCTAAGAAACAGTAAGAGCATATTGACCAAAATTTTAAAGAAATTCACTTAAGGTCTGGAATAAATACATTTGCCCAGTACTTGCAATGACACCTCCTTGAACATAACAGAAAGAGTTAACGAGATTCTTCCTCATATTTTTAATTGCTCAAAGAGTAATTTTTTTTCCTTTATACAATTGAATTCGAAAAGATACTACAAGACATGCATACAAATGTATGTCAATAGTAGCTCAGATATTCCCTCTACCATTTAGAAATAGAGTTTTCAAGTAGCTATCTCATAGTTTCTACATTTTGATCTGAGATACTTTCAGTTTCAGCATTTAATAATACTGTAAGTAGGATGGATTTGAGTATTAAAATGTACATTGAATATAGGAACTACTTTAGCTGTGTATAGGGATGTAGTAATAGAATGAGGAGGTCCTTAGAGAAAAGGATATACAAAATAATATTGGAAAATTAAATTAAATAAGATTAACCTTATGGATAGGTCAAATTTGTAATGCAGCAGAATTGTATTTTTATATATTCTGCTTTCATTTTATGATTCACTGGGGCCTGGGAATGATCAGAGTATACGGTACATTTATGCTCATTGCATAGAACACCGAGCATAATTTTATTATTTAAAATTACTGCATAAATTTGTAGTTGTATGTTACTTTAGGACATATTTTTAGTCATGTCTATGATTTATTAAATGCTTGGTCTACCATATAACATCAAATTCTAACATTGTTCCTATGAGAAAATATAAAATTTTTATACCAACCTGCTCTATTGTAATGTTTCTCAGAACACACTGTGGAGAGAAATGGGAACTTCCCCATAGCAATCTGATGAACTATACTTGGCATAGATTTATGGTTTAAGGATAAACTCTCCCTGCTGAATATTTAACCACTTACGTAAAGCTGATTTTGAAATGTTGAGATACATGTTATTTTCTTAGCCACAACATTTAAAGCCCTGTTTCAGGACTACCTCTCTGACATAGACTCCACTCTGTGCTTATCTCCTGATTGGTAATAGTTTCATAAAGATGCCCACCTGCCTTACTCTTTGGACACTTGAATGTATTGTGCATTGTATTTTGACTATACTGCTCTAGCCTTTCTTCAGAGTACCACTGATGTTGTGTTCTTTACATATGGAGACCACAGTTTTATCAGAGTGAATGAAAGGATGTGCATTACACTGTTTTTAGAAAAGGCAATTTCCCCCACCACACACACACACACACAGACTCACACACACACACACACACACACACACACACACACAATAATAATGGTAGCTTATTAATTAAATCATGGCGGTAGGTGGAATTTATTTAGAAAGAAATAAGCCCAAGATTGCGCTGGTCCACAGCACTTACACATACCCTACAGAAAGTAAAATCACTAAACAAAATAATGAACCTGAGTCATGAAGCAAAAGTTTAACTATGTTCATTACAATGATCATAACAGGATATTATTTGGAATATATTTTTTATTTGTTCCCTCTACAGGCATGAAATATTTTGAATATTTTAAAAAGGCTATTACTGTAGTACAGAGTTGTTGTATCAATAGTATTGTAACATAGAAAATTAAGTTATTTAGAAGACTTCAGGTACAAAACTACATTAAATTACAATAGCACTGTTCTACAAATATTTGTGTTTAAGATATTTGTCACAACAGAATCTTAAAGTGTGATTCTAATTGTAAAGAAATTTTGTTAGCAAATATCCAAAGATCTAGGTTTAAAATGGAGTGATTGACAGAGAATGAAAATGTCATCATAAAACCCTTACACTTCCTTCAATGGATCACTAAAGATAAAATTATCATAGCTAGAATCTGACCTTATGCTGCTATGAAACTGTTTCATATTTTCAAGATGATAC
Source organism: Plecturocebus donacophilus (assembly GCA_004027715.1). Taxonomy (NCBI): domain Eukaryota; kingdom Metazoa; phylum Chordata; class Mammalia; order Primates; family Pitheciidae; genus Plecturocebus; species Plecturocebus donacophilus. Next base: position 18,554 of record PVKP010029237.1, read on the forward strand.
TGCTCTCAGTTGATTTAGCAACCAGATCTTCTTAGCCTTTATCATTAGAACATTATATGAACAGACATTTAAACCCTCTTACACATGATATTCAAATTGTTCCATCAGTTGAATCAAATACTTAAATAATATAGAGGCTACTACATATAATATGTTCTGTTACTGTAGAAATTTTTTGAAGTCTATCACTCCTAAAATAGCATTAATGGAGAATAGCATCCAATGCTCACTAAATGTTTTCCTGAGAGAGCACCCTAGAGAATTTCTATGAAAATATGTGTTTAACACAAGTAACATATTCTCTAGCAGAATCGTTGTAGTTTCTAACATAAAGGCACTGGAATTAATCAGGGAAACTTATTTATATATGTATATTAATTCTCTAGATTGGAAATATCAGACTCCCTAGCAGTGTGTTTATGTCATTTATTCAACAAATATGTACCCATTACTGTTCTAAACACTGGAGATACAATGACAAGCAAAAGCAACATGGTTTCTCCTTCACTCGGTATGTGGTTTGTAGGAGTTATGAAGAAAATGAAAAACACAAAATACAGTGAGTTTATTGCTACTTTATAAATAACAGGAGAGTAATACTGGGAAATCCAATAGAAAGGAGAACAAACATTAACCTTTTTAAACATAAAAACAAGTATAACTATAGAGTAAAATGTTAGTGTGGATGGTGGAAGGGAAGAGGTTAATGACAGTGATGATACCAAAGAAGCAATCAAGGGCTTTGCAAGTCTTAAAAGACTTTGGACTTTTTTAATTGGGAAAATTGTAGGCAAAGGCTGTTTGAATCTATCAAAATTAACCAACCTCACTATCAAAATTAACCAACCTCCTTTTGATGGTGTTGGGGTTTTTTTTTTTTTGGTGGTTTTTTTAATGTGTTTTAATGAACTATTTATGCTATTATTGCTAAGAATCATGGTAGAAATATGGCAGGATATTTCTTGGATTTGAATTCATGAAAATATAGTCCTGATTTCATAACTGATCTTACCTAGATAACGTTTTGGTTGATTAATCTGTAAAAAGAGTTCTGCTATGTTCTCTAATTATAGGAGATTCAGAAAGCAAAATTAATAACACTATTCTTCCAAAGTGGTAATAGCTTGGTAAAGAAACAGTATAATAAGGTGAATATTCAGGTAAAGTATTCTATTAAATGATGAGTATTGATGAAAAAAATATTAGGTGAAAATGTAGTAAGCATGCCATAGAAATCTGTCCCCATCTAACAGAAAAGCAGCACAACTGTAATTTCTGTTGATGTGTAAACTATGAGATGTTTATTGACTATATCTAATGAATTTGTGTTTTTGTTTTCCACTTATTCAATAAGCTTTGTCTCTTTTTTACACATGCAAGAGTTTTTAAACATCTATAAACGTTATGCCCCAAAATAGACAAAATAATTTTTTAAATAATGCAATAAAAGGTAACTTTTCTATCATGTCATGTCAATATTCATTACTATTTTTCATAAAAGTTGAAAATACTTAAGGTAATAAAACAATAATTACTTCTGTAATTATATAGAGAAAATATGTAGAGGTTGTTCCTAAAAAAAAAAAAGAGAAGTATCTATTAAATTATTATATTTTTTTAGTTTATTTAATTGAGTAAATGTGCTGCAGATAAATTAGTAATTGAATAATTAGTAGTCAAAGTTTAATTCATTTCCAAGCTCTACTTTAAGTTATCATTTAGGTGGATGAGTGAACTCTCTGAAATTGTATACAGAATTTTCTGTTTATGTATTAAATTTGATATTTAAATGTATTTATGGCAAGAGTGTCTATAACTTTTATGAACATGTCAAGTGGACATGATCACAAAAACAAATGCAATTTATTACCACAGAGCATCAGAAATATCTCTTCGACCAATAAATATCTATAATGATATGATACTTACAATAGAGGCAATTATGGTATTTAACTGTCAGTTAACTGAAAGAAAAAAATTATTCAACAAATTGGTAAAGATGATATCTTTGTCTACAAGTTTAGGAAAACACTTCAATTTTTAAACATTTTTAACCTAACTATGATGCTATGCTATTATATTTTCACTACTTAATTAATGGGTGCCACATAATACCTCAAATGAACAAATTATCACTGAAGTTAAAAAGGTAGTTGATTATATATGTGTCCTTTAGGCAGAAAATAGGCCCCCTCAGAAGAAATGAGAACTCATTTAACTTTTATATTAAATTAACTTTTTAATTTTTTTCAAAAATGAGAAGGAAACAATGGTGTTCTGAGAAAAACAAAGATTCAAGAAATAAATAAACAGAAAATAAAAATAGTTTTAGAAAAGTTTGAGAGTATTTGTTGCCAGCAGGAATATATTAGAAGGAAAAAACTAAAGTATGTGTTTCAATTAGAAAGAAAACAATTCCACATAGAAATGTGAAAATGTAAAATGGAACAAAAAACACTGAAAAGAGTAACTATATTGATAAATATAAAGTACTATTCATTTTAATAAACATTACAGTTTTCTATGACGGCCAAAATATGTATATTGATATACACGTTCATGAAATACAAGAGGTGGTGAGGAGTTGATTAACAGGTGCTTTAAATGTGCTAATGGTATTGTGAGAATGGTCAAGATAATTATTTGTTTTAAACTCCACAATACATCAAAATCCTTGCTGTAATCTCTATAGTAAAAGGTAAAAGCATAGTAACAATTAATAAGACAAAATTATTTAAATAAAAAATAGAATAAAAAGAACACAGAAGAGGTAGGCCAAAGAGAAAATAAAGAGTAAAAGTGAGATACCAGCAATACCAGTAAATATAAAAGGATTAAGTATGCTACATAAAGCACTAAGACTGTCGGCCTTAAAAATAAATAAATAAACAAAACAATTTGCCATCTTAAAAATTACAAATATTTGTACTCAGAAATGTTGAAATGAAATGAAAAAGAAATAACCAAAAAAGTTTAATTAAATTAATATCATGAAAATTAAATTTTAATGTAAAACAAACAGCATTAGTCAAGAAAGAGATATATATTTTATAATGGCAAAAATGTATACATGAATGATTGTATTGGTAACCTCAACTGTGCATTTCTACTGGTAACCATGTCCTTAGCTGTAACTGTCAAATTCATTTAATTCGTTGGAATATATTTTCCCAAACTTTAAATTTGGGCTTACTGCTATTAATTGTTTTAGCTAAAAACGATGTTAGCAGCGTTAACATTAGTAAAAGCTTGATGAAGTGTTTGTGGGTTTTGGCTTTCTCTTTTGCTTCTCTGCGATAGTCATAAGAATAAGCCCAAAATTTCCTTCTGGAAGGAATTTAGAAACGTGTGGCTAGAAGAAACATATGAGAAGAGATAAGTTGTCCAAACTATGACTATAATAGTCCCGCCAATAGTCAGACAGTTTCCAAAGAAGGAAGCAAGAGAGTGGGAGTGAGCGAACAGCCAAGATCAGTGCGTTAGCCTACATGCTGCTGACTAGGATTGTAGCAGTGAACTAAGAAGAGAATTGAATCCCCAGTCAGCCAACTTGTAGACAGATGAAAAATAATATGTCACTTGTTAAGCTGCTGTGTTTGGAAACATTATTATATAAAATAGATAACTGATACAGAAACTGGTATCAGAAGATGAGTGATGTCATAACAAAGTTTATAATATATACTGGCCTTAGCACTTGATAGTGGACAGAGCTGAAAGAAACTAGCAAGAAAATTGACAGGAAAGGCTAGAAAATGGCAAGAAAATTACTATAGAAGACCAGAAACATGACGACTGTGTTGGGTAGTGGTGAAATGACCATAGAACAATCATGTGCATTGAATTAGAAAATAGAAAATGTACCTAGTAAACAGTTGCTTAGGACCAAAACAAAACAAATTCTAATGGAATGTTGAAGTGTCACTTGGCCCTTAATGGCTACATATGATAAGCTGTACTAGAACATATGGGGCCGAATTTACAGAAATTATGGAGTAAAGATAACGTAATATGTTAGATATGGAAGTGTAATCTCCAAACATTCCAGACAGCAAAGGCTTCTCAAAAGAAAATATAGTATGCAATTGCATATAAAATAAAGGGTATGGCAGTAAAAGACTTGTCAATTAATTAAGGTAGATACCAACTCAGATATGCAGTGTGTAGGATACTATCTCAATTTCCCAAATCAGAACCTTGTATGTAGCAGCTTATTATGGCCAGAGTGATCATGTGTCTAGGAAGAGTAGCATATTTCTAAGAGAATTGTAGGAGAGGATTTTGGTAAATTGTGTTTAATGAAGTCACTTTTATGGGAAACCCACAAAGTTTCTGAGGAAATTTAATTGTCAAAAATGCCCCCAGCCTAAATTTAAATGGACTGATGTTGCTCAAAATGCAAAAATAAACAAAAGCTTTCTGCCAAATTTTTCTACAGGCAGGAAGGAGAATGTAAAAGTTGATTAAGTCACAAATTTTCCAATGTCCTTTTCAGAAGTAGTTAAGGAGAATTAAAAAAAAATGAATCTCCAAAAAATCAGAACCAAGAGATGTGAAGGTCTACTCTCAATTATTATAATTAAGTTCTAAATAAAATATTCCCCAAATTTGGAGTATCTGCCAACGTTTTCCAAGCTAGATTTCAGAATACCATTGAAACAGTGACAGCTACAGAACCGTTGTTCTCATTCTTGAGTAGAAAATTAGTAGGATTTTCTACAATAACTGCATTAGGTGGTTATCTTTTCCTTTTGCACCACTGAAGTTACAGGTGATGGGGGATCCAGATAACATCTCTGCTTCATCAAAATTTCTGCAGAACATAGGAGCTACACAAAAGGAATCACATACATCAATTTGAGGCCGATCAGAAGATCCTGAATGAATTTGATCTTGTACCTGAATGAAACATGAGGAGGGAACAAGGAGAGAATGAGCATGTTTTCTACAGGGAATTTTGAGTCATTATAGCCAGGGACTGATTTGTGGTTGATTACATTTTGGATTGATCACCAGAAACTAAAGCTCTATGTTTATATCTGCCCTTTGTCTTATGCTTTTGCAGTTTTCTCACTAAAAAGATAGAGTCAATTTTCCAGTACGTTGAATATAAGCTTTGACACATGACTGCCTGTGTTAGTCATCAATTTACAGTCCCTTAGCTCCAAATTCACCCTCAGTACCTACTCTGTAATACCACTTTATTTATTTCTCCTTTTCAGTGAGCATGGTGTTTGTCAGGAGAGGTCACTAGAAGGACAATGTAGGAAGAAAAACCTTGCTCTTCTAAGTTTGAGTTTTCTGTATTTTTATTTCTTTTTGCTCCTGCTTTATGATCTATCTGTGGCCATAAATGGGACATCTGCTGGGTCTCTACCCCAGCCCATGCTCAGAGTGGTAGACCTTCAGTGGTCCCATGGCTCTGGCTGGGACCCAGTGACTTCTCAGGGCCCCCAGCACATACACCACATGTCCCAGGCTTCCTGGGAGCACCCAACTTTCTCTATGTGCCTTTACCTTGCCTGCAAGAAAAAGAAGTATTTCTCACAGCTCTCCTGATGTAAATACTGCATACTCCTAGCCTCATACCCACAGAAGCACCCTGTGCAATCTCCCACCAGCCTAGACTTACCTGCCCCCTGGAAAGTTGGTCCCAGGGGCCCTCCAGACATGGAAATCACATGCTTCAGGCTTCATGCACACAGCAGTGTCATGATTCCTTCTATGTGCCCACTCGCTAGCCTCAGCTCTCTGTTGCCCTAGGTGGTTACTCTTCATGGCCTCCTTTGCATAAACTTTGTGTTCTTTTTGTGTGTTTGCCAATGATAGTGACATTCCAACTCTTATTGCATACCTACCCCCAAGTCTTAGCTCACCTTCACCTGCGTGAAAGTTATCACCTGATTACCAGCTGACTGAACTAACTTTGGCAGAGGCCATGAGTGTGTGCTACTGTCATCAAGTAAGCTGAAGCCACAGCTCCTCTAATGAGGTTGGACGCCTAGCCTTGGAAGAACACCACCCTCTTTATCATTTTCCCCCCTTTATTGACTTTCTCACAACCCTAGGGCACCTGTTAACTTAACTATCCTTACATCTTTATGGGTTGTTCCCCTAATATAGCTTCATAATTATTTATAGTAAACTTCTTCTATTTAAATAACAGTGTCATCTCTTCCTCCTGATTGGGTACAGACTGACAAATTTGCTTTGGCTAAAAGGAAATTAGCAGATTTATTGAAAGCAAAGGCTTGAAAGAGTATCGTGTGCTTCTAATTTCTGTGTGTGTGTGTGTGTGTGTGTGTGTGTGTGTGTGTGCGCGCGCGCGCCAACGTGCGCAAGAAGGCTAGCAAAGTGATAGGAGAGACTTGTGAACATGAAAAGCACATGGAGGAGAGCACAGTTTTTATGTAACTTATGAGAGCACTAAGCCAAGCTTGAGAGAATTGCCTAAGTGCCCCCAGCTAATTGCAGTTGCATCAGTGAATCTATCTTTGATCAAAAATTGTGCCCAGTCAGTCCACTGAATACAAGAAATACATAGCTCCTTATAGTTTTTGCTAGATTTGTGTAGTTGTTATAAAATACTTTGTCAAAAGATAACTGCCACAAAGGGCAAATATATCTGGAAAGTATCATAATCCTAAATTTGTACAGGACCATTAATCAAGCAATAGTAAACAGAATTGAAGGAGAAATTTTTAAAAATCCCAACTCTATATAGGTCAATCTAATGTAAAGAATCTGGAAACCACAAAGAAAAAGAATCTCATTGTAAAATGGCAAAAGAAAAAAATTGAAAAAGCACGGCATTAAAGATGATCAAAACATGGAAAGTTGCTCAGCGCTATAATTGGCAGTGAAATGCAAACTAAATGCACCATGCTATATTAATGCAGATACACCATAATGGCGAAAGCAAAGTTGCCTTCATAAGGGCTAAAGCAGCAATATCTTTCCAGTTATATTTTGCAGCAGAATGAACTACCCCAAAACTTAACAGATTAAAACACTTCAATTTTATATCTTTCTCATTAAATTTCTATTTCTTTATTTCTGTCTCATGATATCATGTGTCAAGAATCCAGCAGCCTTACACTGGTGATTCTTCTGTCATGGCTTTGATGGAAATCATTAGCAGTATTCAAGTCGGTGGGCTGGTGAGCAATATTCAAGAAAACTTCACTCATTTGCCAGGCATCTAGAAGATGTTCTAGAAGGCTGGGATTCACTGATACTGTCAACAAGACCTCTAGCCTGTGGCCTCAGGGTGGTCAGACCACTTCTATCGTGGCCTGTACTTCTAAATAAGGGAGTCTCAAGATGAGCAAAGAGAAGGTACAAGGTTTGGTCTGTTTTCAATTTCTAATTAGCCTTGAAAGTCCTACGACTTCAATTCTGTTGCAGTCTATTGGGCCAAGAAATTTATCAAGGCCAGATCTGATTGAAAGGGAAGAAAATCAGACTCTCCTTCTCAAGGACAGCAAGCAAAAAATTGTTAGCTATTATTAGCCTACACAAATACAAGTACTTTGGAGGAACAGAAATAAACTGTTGGTGGGATTATAAAATCATACACAGGCATCCATCAGAGATAATGTGTGTTCAGTTGTAGACTACTTCCATAAAGCCAGTATCATAATAAAGCAAGTCACATAATTTTTTTTGATTTCCCACTGGATAGAAAAGTTATATTACGCTATGATGTAGTCTAAAAATATGCAACAGAATTATGTCTTCAAAAAAAACATGTACAGACCCTAATTTTAAAATATTTTATTGCTAAAAAATGCTAATGGGCATCTGAATCTTCACCTAGTAATAATCTTTGCTGGTGGAGGATCACGCCTAGATGTTCATAGCTGCTGACTAATTAGAGTCCTGTCTCCTGAAGGATGGGATGGCTGCCACAATTCCTTAGAGTAAGAAACAATAAAGTTTGCCACATTGATTAAATATTGCCTTTATTAAATATTTTTCTACAGCTTACAGTGCTCTTTGATAGCATTTTATCCACAGTAGAACTTCTTTCAAAATTGGAGTCAATCCTCTCAAATTCTATCACAGCCTTTATCAACTAATTTCGTGTAATATTCTAAATGCTTGTTGTTATTTCAACAATGCTCTTAATGAGATCTAAAGTGGTGCATTTTTTTTAGAAGGTGTTCATCTTCACCAGGAGATTCCGTCTCATGAACAACTTTGTTCATCAATAACAAGCAATCCTTATCCATTCAAGTTTTATCATGAAATTGCAGCAATTCAGTCACATCTTCAGGCTCCACTTCTAGTTCTAGTTTTCTTGCTATTTCTACTGCATCTGCAAAAACTACCAGCACTGAAGTCTTGAACTCCTCACATTTAATCATGACAGTTGGAATCAATTGCTTCCATGAATCATGAATGTTCTTAATGAGATCTAAAGTGGTGAATTCTTTTCAGAAGGTTTTCAGTTTACTTTTCCCAGATCCATCAGAAGAATCACTATCTTTGGCAGTAACAGCCTTACAGAATATATTTCTTAAATAATAAGACTTTAAAATCTAAATTACTCCTTCATTCATGGGCTACAGAATGAATGATGTGTTAGCAAGCATTAAAATGTTTATCTTCTTGTACATGTTCATCAGAGCTCTTGGGTGACCAGGTGCATTGTCAATGAGCAATGTTCTTTTGAAAGCCATCTTTTTTCCTAGCAATAAGTCTCAACAGTGGGTTTAAAATACTCAGTAAATCATGCTGTCATCCAAACTTTGTTCTTCCATTTCTAGAGCAAAATCAGAGTATATTTAATGTAATTCTCAGGGGTTCTAGGATTTGGGGAATGCTAAATGAGCACTGGCTTCAAGTTCAAGTCACCTGTTGCATAACTCCTAACAAGAGAGTCAGTCTGTCCTTTGAAACTTTGAATCCAGGCTTTGACTTCCCCTCTCTAGCTGTCAAAGCCCAGATGGCATCTTCTTCCAATAAAAGGCTGTTTCATTTACATTCAAAATCTGTTGTTTAGTATAGCCACCTTCATCAATTATCTTAGCTAGATATTCTGGATAAATGCTGCAGCTTCTCTGTCAGAACATGAACTTTTATATATGGAGATAGTTTCTTTTCTTAAATCTCATGAACCAACCTCTGCTTGCTTCAAAATATATTCTACAGCTTCTCACCTCTCTTGGTCTTCACAGAATTGAAGAGAGTTAGAGTCTTGCTCTGGATTAGGCATTGGCTTTAAGAGAATGCTGTGGTTGGTTTGACCTCTCCAGACGACTCAAACTTTCTGCTTATCAGCAATAAGGCTTATCATTCATATGTCCATTGGATTATTACTTTTAATTTCCCTTAGGAACTTTTCCTTTGCATTCACAACTTTGCTAACTATTTGGCACAGGAGTCCTAGCCTCCAGCCTATCTCAATGTGCCACATACCTTCCTCACTAAGCTTAATCATTTCTAGCTTTCAATTTAAAGTTAGAGTTGTTCAATTCTTCCTTTCACTTGAACACTTGAGGCCATTATAGGGTTATTAATTGCAGTATTGTTGCATGTCAGAGAAGGCCCCAAAAGAAAGGAAGAGATGGGAGAAAAGCCAATTGATGGAGCACTCATAACACACACATCTATCCATTAAGTTTGTCATCTTATATGGGCACAATTTGTGGTATCTCAAAATAATGACAATATTAACATCAAAGGTCACCAATCACAGATCATAGCAAATATAATAATGTAAAAGTTTTAAATATTGCAAAAATTACCAAAATGTGACACAAAGACATGAAGTGAGTGCATGTTGTTTTTAAAAATGGCACCAATAGATTTTTAGATGCAAGGTTGCCACAAACTTTCCATTTGTATGAAACACAGTCTCTGTGAAGTACAATAAAACGAGGTATGCCTGTAATCCAGTTGTGAAACCTGTTTGGTATCATCTTCTAAAGCTAATAATATATAAATCCTAATATCTGATAGCTATGCTTCTAGAAGATTACACAAATGTAAACATATACGCTCCAAAGAAATGCACTAAAATACTTACAGCACTGTTTATCCTCAAATAGAAAAATGAAGAGATATTCTATTTTTTTAATTGTATGTTAGGTTCTGGGTTACATGTGCAGATCATACAGGATTGTTGCACAGGTACACACAGGGCAATGTGGTTTGCTGCCTCCATCCGCCCGTCACCCACATCTGGCATTTCTCCCCATGTTATCCCTCCTCAACCTCTCCACCCCCCTTGCTGTACCTCCCTTGCCCCACCAACAGATGCCAGTGTGTGATGCTTCCCTCCCTGTGTCCATGTGTTCTCATTGTTCAACACCCACCAATGAGTGAGACCATGTGGTGTTTGATTTTCTGTTCTTGTGTCAGTTTGCTAATAATGATGGTTTCCAGATTCATCCATGTCCCCACAAAGGACACAAATTCATCATTTTGTATGGCTGCTTAGTATTCCATGCTGTATATGTGCCACATTTTACTTGTCCAGTCTATAATTGATGGGCATTTGGGTTGGTTCCAGGTCTTTGCTATTGCAAACAGTGCCACAGTGAACATACATGTGGATGTGTCTTTATAGTAGAATGATTTATAATCCTCTGGGTATATACTCAATAATGGAATTGCTGGGTCAAATGAAATTTCTATTTCTAGGTCCTTGAGGAATCACCACACTGTCTTCCACAATGGTT
>PVKP010029238.1:0-29222 GCA_004027715.1 Plecturocebus donacophilus
AACACTGAAAAAGAAACTAGCCCTGGCCCTGAGCCAAATTCCTTAAACTCTCATATAAACTCCATACCCTGACCCCCTCACTGCAGTCATACCTAGGTAGAACACCCATTTTCTCTTGCTGTTCATTGTGAGGACTGCTGCAGCACTCTGTATGTTTCCCTAATAAATGCTTTGAATTGACCACTCTGGCATTTAGTGTTTCCTTCTTTCTTTGGAATCCCAACTGGCCCCATCTCTGGACAGTTTGGGGCATTCCCTCATGGGAAATCTTCTGCCATCATTTTTGGGGCTGATTCTGGCCACAAGTGTGACGGGATGAAACACAGAGTGAAATATGCTATAGTCTCTTGGTGCTTAGAACTTGAGGTTTAGAAAGAGGGAGGAGGGGCTTGCAACAAACACAACACAGTTCTCCCCCTTAAGACATTTGAATAAGGTTTAACATTTGATTGGGTATGAAACAAAGAATGAACAATTGGAAACTGAAAATTTTAAAACAGTATCATGTACAATAGTATCAAAAAACATGAAATACATAAGAAAACATGTGCAAAAGTGCATGTTAAAAATTTTAAAACATCACTGACAGAAATGAAAGAGGACCTAAATAAAGGAGATATACTGTGTTCATAAATTGGAAGATTCAATATTGCTAAGATGTCAATTCTCCCCAAATTAATCTATACTTCAATGAAATCTGATTAAAATGCCAGCAGGTTTTTTTTGTCGATATCAATCTTTAATTCTAAAATCTGTATGAAAAGGTAAAGGAACCGGTGTAGCCAAATCAATTTTGAAAAATAAGAACAAAGTAGTAGAACTCAAGCTACCAGATTTGAAAATTCACTGTAAAATTATCAAGAAATCAATTTTATGCTGTTAAAATGACTGGCAGTTCATTTCAGAAAAAAATACTATTCATATTTTTCTGGAATATTCTATTCCACTGATAAATCAGAAACATGTGTTCACACATACATGATCAATTGATTTTTGACAAAAGTGCCAAGGTAAGTGGAGAGAGGAGAGGCTCTTTAACAAATGGTTTTGGAACATTCACCCTTATGAAAAAAAATATACACCTCAACTCTTGCCTGATGTCATACACAAAAATTAACTCAAAATTCATCAAAGACCTACATGTAAAACCCAAAGCTATGAAACTCTGGAAAAAAACATAGAGAAAAATCTTGTTACTTTGTGTTAGGCCAAAGGTTTTTAGATATCACACAAAAACATAAAAGAAAAAATTAGTAAGATTAGACTTCATAAAACTTTTGACTTCAAAAGACATTATGAAGAAAATTGAAACCAGCCCAATTTCCTCATAGAACTGATGTTTATGGTCTTTTTAAGTAAACAGAAATTGACCTTCCTGGTCTTAAGCTTGAAAGTTAAATTTGTCTTATCTGAGTTCCCCTTCTTAGAAAACTGACCCTCAGGCCTCCTAGATAGTACAAAGGAACTGAAACTCACCAGATCACCACATCTAGAGAATGAGAGACCAGATTCCTCTTCCTTACCCCTCCCTAATTCCTGTTTTCTATATTCTTTCCCTGGTATTTAAATTTCCAATTTTAGTCAGTTAGAGAGACAATTTGAGACCTATCTCCCATCTCCACAGCTGCAGCACACAAATAAAGCCTTCTGCCCTGGGAGTACTCTTTGTCCCAATGATTGGCTTTCTGTGCTGTAAACAATGAGATCTAGATCAAACCCCTGGCATTTCTGTAACAAAATGTTTTAAAAAGGAAAGATGTGTCACATACTGGGAGAAATTACATGCAAATTAATTATTTGACTTTTGTCATATATGTACATATATATAAATGATATGGGCAAAAGATACAAACAGAAACTTCACCAAGTTCACCAAACTTCTTCACCAAAGATACAATAACAAATAAGCATGTTATTCAACATCATTAATCACTGAGAAATGCAAATTAAAAGCAGAATGAGATACCCCTACACAGCTATAAGAATAGCTAAACTTAACAAAATTATCACCTGCTAACAAGGTTCCAATTTGGCAGTTTCCTGTAAAATTGATACTATCAATCCTACTCCCAGGTATTTATCAAAATAATTAATAACATATATCCATACAAAGACCTGTATGGGAATATTTATAACAGTTTTACTTATTCATAATTACCAAATACTGGAAGCAATCCTAATGTCCATTTGCTGGTGGTACATCCATTCAATAGAATAGTACACAGCAATGAAATGAGCTACTGTTACAACAACATGGCTAAATCTCAAAAGCAATATGCTAAATAAAACAAGCCAGACAAAAAGTGCTATATATTTTATAATTCCATTTATGTGACATTCTGGATAACAAAGAATCAGAAAACAGATCATTGATTGCTATGGGCTTGAAGTGGGGAAAGGGCACTGACTACAATGAGGTACAAGAGAACTTTCTTAGCTAAATGGAATAATTCTATATACTTATTGTGGTAGGTACATATTAAGGTTTGGCTGTGTCCTCACACAAATATCATCTTGAATTGTAACTCCCATAATCCCCATATGTCATGGAAGGGACCACGTGGGAGATAATTGAATTATGGGGGTAGGTTTTCCTGGGCTGTTCTCATGACAGTGACTAAGTTTCACAAGAGCTGATGGTTTTACAAAGGGGAGGTTCCCCTGCACACACTCTTTTGCCTGTCACCATGTAAGATGTGACTTTGCTCCACCTTTGCCTTCCACCATGATCGTGAGGCCTCCACAGCCATGTGGAACTGTGAGTCAATTAAATCTCTTTCCTTTATAAATTACCCAGCCTTGGATATGTCTTTATTAGCAGCATGATAACAGACTAATATAGTACAGAACTTTATATTTTCAAAACTCATGGAACTGTACATCTAAAAGGGGTAAATTTCACTATATGTAAATTATATATTAATAAATCTGACTCTAAAAAATAGCTAACAGCATACCAGGAAAAATATTAATTTTAATTATATCTCAACATAACGTACAAAGCACCAATATCCAGGGTATGTACAGGACTCTTACAAATCAATACAAAAAGGATCACTGAATTTAAAATTGGGCAAAGATAAAGTCAGGCAATTCACAGAAGATCAAGGAAGTAAAATTATAAAGCAATAACCATTATTTTCCCATCAGAAAAATAAGAGTTTACGACCAATAAATCAAGTGTTGATGAGTCTGCAAGGCAAAGACCCCAAAGAGTTGCATCAATGGGGATGATGAAATTTCAACTATATTCATACTTGGCTGAATTGAAAGGCAGAAAAATAACCTTTTAAAGAGTGAGTGATTGTCTTTGCTATTACAATCCGTGGACCTCTGCCTAGATGAGCTGAGGTGGTCCTGAATACTCGGATGAGTTTCATCACTGCTGAAACAGTCAATCCTTCCAGACACGGAAGGTATCCACAAATGATTCTAAGGATTTACTCAGCCACCAAGCAAAGAGTGATGTCCAGATAGCCACATAAATGGTGACGGCCCCCTTGATATTTTGAAGGAGGAAACTCAGTGTGAAATGAAGGCACAGCAAAATTTAAAAGAACAAAGAACATGAAACTGACAAATGTATTCTTCTACTAATTCATGCTGACAAACGGCTACAAATTAGAATTTATAGACAAAGTCTATAAATTAGAATTTATGCAATTTGCTTAAGTATTCTCAGAATCAAAGCTTTCTAATGGTTCAGTTTCTGAACTGGGTTGCTCCTGGGTGATTTAAGGAATTTTTTGAGGATATTTTTGACTGTGTTCAACTCTGACCTGACTTAAGCACTCTTTTAATTATTTATAATTTATTTTTGAGATGGAGTGTTGTTCTGTGGCCCAGGCTGGAGTGCAATGGCGCTATCTTGGCTCACTGCAACCTCCGACTCCCGGGTTCAAGTGATTCTCCTGCCTCAGCCTCCCAAATAGCTGGGATTACAGGCATTACAAGCGCATGCCACCAGGCCCACTAATTTTTGTATTTTTAGTACAGACAGGGTTTCGCCATATTGGCCAGGCTGGTCTTGAACTCCTGACCTCAGGTGATCCAGTGTAAGGCAGAGTGAGATCGTGACTCCATTCCATAACATCATCAAAGGCACAGATTCTCTCTTACAATATTTATTTTCTCCTGCAAAACACCTCGGTTAGTACTGGACCATGAAGTAGGGCCTCAGTTACTTTAAGGAGTAAAGAAAGGGAGAATGGGAAAGAGTCGTCTCAATAAAATATATCCGGGTTGAGTATTTGGAAATGAAAAGGACAAGACCCAATAAAGGCAGGGAGCAAGGCACTCAAGATAAACAGGTGAGCCCACAGAGAGAGAGAGCAGGACACCATGCAGCCGGCACAGGCTAAAAGTCACACTAACGGCCACGGACCAGCCTGACCAAGGGGCACTTTGTGAGCCCAGATTGCTCAACAGTAAAGGCAGGTTAATCATTACGGTCCCTTCCTAGGACAGCTGAGGCTATGACCGGAGAGCATACAGATAAAGCACAGCTGGGGATGTACTGATCCTACATTTGACCCTCACAGTCATCCTGAAAAGGAAGTTGGGGAAGGAGCTGCAGGAGGGGGGCTTGGCACCTCATTTTCCCAGGTAAGACAGGAAATGATTCATCTAAGGCCTGGGGGCTCATTCGAAGTTGGAAGCAAAGCAGCACCCCCAGGCCTTCTGCCCTTCAGGTTACCTGTCTGGCAAGGGAATCCCAAGAACAAAATCCGAGGTTCCGTAACTTTCACCGGAGTGAGAAGGAGCCAGGGAAGGCTGAGGAGGGGAAGGGTCTGGAAAGTCTGGGGAACCCCTGGGAAGCAGGAGAAGACGAGAAGAGCGGACGCCCCGGCCAGTCCCCATGACCCCCACACTTTGACCCCACAATCTCTGCGAGGATCTCTGACCTTGTTGCACTCCGGGTCCCACATTTATTCCACCCCCATTCCCCGCTCAGACCCCGCGTCCAACTCACACAGGCGGCCGCTGCCGCCACGGACGAGGGGCTCCATCCTCAGCTTGAAGCCGCCCGCGTTCCCTCTGCGCCGCCTGAGCTGTTGCCGTCCGTTGCCACGCCAACCACGGAGCCTCACAGCCCAGCAAGCGGCGCGATGATTGGATGAGGCAAGCGTCCATAGCAACCGCCGCCCCAGCTGCTGGGTGCAAAACAATTTGGTTTCCAAGGATTCTTCGGACACCACCTCTTCCCAAACCCACACTTCGCCAGGCACTTGTCCTAGTTCTTTAAAGGTGCTTCGTGCATTATCTCATTGAATACCTGCCTCCCAGTGTTGCTGTGAGAATCTCTTATCTCTACAGGAATTTTTAACTTGTGATCCTTTGATCTCTTCAGGAGGTCAACGCACACCCTTAAGTTATAACCAAAAGTGTGTGGCCATTTACCCAGTCAGATGGCCCACAGCTGTAGATTCTCAAAGGAGCTGGAACCAGAACTCTGGTTGCCCAGTGCCCAAGACGGCATAAGAGTATAAATCTCATATGTATTAACCCCATCTTCCTTCTCAGAGACAGCAGACAAATAGAGAGCCATTCTTCCTAGACTCCATTTATATTTATTCAAATCATGACTTGAGACATTGCCCAAAGACTTTAACTCTTGACCTTCATTCATTCATTCATTTAATAAATATCTACTGATCACTAATTATGGGTCATATATTTGTCATAGAGACAATTTCCTAAGCATTGAAAGATAGCAATTGTCAAGGCAATTTCTTGGAACTTTACTTCTGATGTGTGAGACAACAGAAGCATAAACAAGATCATTTCAGATCGTGGTACTAAACAAAATATCAAGACGTGATAAACCCGGTAGACAGGTGGTTAGGGAGGGTATCTTTGAGAAGACAATTGAGTTTGAGCTGAGATGTGGGAAGACACCAGCTATAGAAGAGCAAAGGAGAGGGTGGGCAGCACAAGAAAAAGCAGCAGAAAGTTAAAGGCAGAAATGAATTTGGAGTGCTTGAGAAAATGAAAAGTCAATGTGGCTGTCTCAAACAGACACACTCAGATTACCCTTCCCTGGCTCTTCATAATACTATCTCTTTTTCCATACTTCCTCGCTCCTCTGTCCTCCATCACACCAACTATGTCATCCTATTAATTTCCTTCAAAGCTCTTGTAACTTTTTATTGTCTGTGAGCTCCATTAGAACAGAGACTGAATCTCCCTTATGGTATCCTCAGCACCTAAAATAGTAACTGGACTGGACACTAAATAAATAATTGGTGATTGCATCAATCTACACATCACAATACTAGAAACTGTGGTTGACTGGGAGACACAACAGAGAAGAAGATGAAGATATTTAAGCCTTCGAGAAGCTTAAATGCTTGCGGAATAACTGAATTACAAACCATGTGGGCCAACTAATTGCTTGCAGAATTGAATAATTTAGACTGTAAGTACTGTGGGAAGACATTGAAGAATTCCCTTGGCAATTTCTTCATTCTTTCAATTATATTTCAATTTCACAAATATTGAATGCCTACTCTATGCCAAACACTGTCGTTTAAAACAATGAACGAGACAGACACCAACTTCGCCTACAGAACTTACAGGCTACTGCTGTACTTTCCACTACAGTTACCTCTAGTCATTTGTGGCCACTGATCACTGAATATGTAGCTGGTCCTAACTGGAATGTGGAGTAAGTGTAGACTCCTAACTGGAATGTGGAGTAAGTGTAGACTCCAGATTTTAAAAACTTAGTGCAAAACAAGAATGTAAAATATCTCATTAGTATTTTAATTGATTTCATATTGAAATGATAATGCTTCAGATGTGTTATGTTAAAGAAGATCTATTATTAAAACTCATTTTACCTGTTTTTATCTTTTTTTAATCTGGCTGCTAGAAAGTGTTAAATTACATAAGCGTCTTGCATTATATTGCTATTGGACTGTGCTGGTCTAGCGGGAGCTTAATGCTATTTGAATAAACAAGTAAAATTTTGTTGGAAACATTAAAATAGACATTTTGGTAGAGGCATGAAAAATAGCAAATTTCAAATAAAGAAGACAGATGAAGAATTTAAGAAGAAAACAAGTTAGGCAACTCTTAAATCTTCTGCACACTGAGAGTATAAAAGAGTCAGGAGTGGGTGATCAGAGAGAATTTTAAAGAGGATTTTCATGAAAGAGTTCTTCAAAAAGAGCTGAGCTGTGAGTCCCACCTCCAAATCTCCAGTCAAAAGAAAAGGGCTGTGAGGAAGCCACTGGATGTTTAATATGTGGCACCTACAATTCAGGCGGCACAGTGGGCTTGTGTCTGAACCCCACCTGGAAATTCTAAAGGGCAAGAGATATGCGCACTAGTCAGCAGACAGCAGAGCAAAGGAAGAACTGCTTGATTAGAGACAACTCTCCTTCTTCCCCTAGTATTTATAGGTAAAAAATGTGTAGGTTCTTTCTATAAAGGAGATGAAGGTCACTCAAGAAAAACTGTGCAGGGTCATTTTAGACCCTTTCCAGCTTGTTAAATAAAGAGGTCTCAGAAAAATGAAACTGAGTGCTATGGTTTGAATGTGTCCCCTCCAAATTCATGTGTTGAAATTCAATGGCCAATGTGATACTATTAACAAGTGAGGACTTAAAGAGGTGATTAGATCATGAGGGATCCTACCTCATGAATGGAATTAATAACCTCATAAAAGGGCTTGAGGGAGGGAGTTCATGCCTCTTACTCTTCCATGTTCTCCCATGTGAAGACCTGGTGTTCTTCCCTTCTGGAGGATGCGGCACTCAAGGTGCCATGTTGGAAGCAGAGACTGCCCACTCACCAAACAACAAACCTGCTGTTGTCTTGATCTTAGACTTCCCAGACTCCAGAACCATGAAAAATACATTTCTGTTGTTTATAAGTCACCCAGTCTTGGGTATTTTGTTATAGCAGCACAAAAACAGACTAACACATTGAGGATATTGCTCGTTATCTAGGGATCAAGAAAAAGCAAAGAACCAGCCAAAAGGAAGATGTGTTTGACCCCAGCAAGAGAACTGCCAAATGCAGATTTCCAGCAATGAGAGTAAGTTATCTTGAAAGACTCTTGAAAGTGCCCCACCAGAGGATATATCAGCTTAATCACAGCAGTATCAGACAAGTAACAACTTTCTTATTGTCTTTTCCTCTCCTCTGCCTATGCCCCAATGCCAGAGAGGCCAGGAAACAGTTCTCCAGCTGAGGGTACAGGTGTAAAGATGTCAATGAACCCACAAAAAAACAACAGAAAAGAGAGAAGAAAGTGGCTATGCTTCCATTCTCCAACTGCAGATCTCCTGTCTGCAACAGGCCTAAAATAAAAGAGGAGAGAAGCTGCAACTTTTAAAAGTTTTGATTATCACCTTGGACAGAACATTTGAGCAGCTGCATTAAGGCTGTGTTTTGACACCTACGAGGGTCCATAAAAGTCTTGGCACCTAACTGAGTTTACTCAAGGGCAAGGAAATAATTGGCCACAAAGAGGAAATTTAAAGAGAGACTAGAAGACAAATATTAAGTTGCTTTATGACTACCATCCACAAGTCATGCTTGTTTGGCTCAAGGGCTCCCTAAAAATATGAAATAGGCTACAAATAAAGACAGAAACATGTATTCATCTTGAAGCGTACAGAACAGTAGAAGATGTGTAAAGTTAAATATTAAAGTGCATATTATTTCAGGGAGGAACATGGATTATCTAAAATCACATAGCACCTGCACCTCAGACCTAAGACCAGTGTTTAATCTCCCATCCCCAGGGGTTTAGGGATGCTGAGGCTGCAGAGACCAGTGGCCAGCAGTTATGGGGCTCTCCTCTGAGGCTGGTATGTTCTTAGTGCCAGATAGACAGGCAGACAGGCATGCAGCCTTCTCAGGAAAAGCAACAGAAAAACAAAAAAGCCATTCAGCTACAAGTACATAGTGCACTGAAGGTTAATTACACTATTAAAAAGTAAATCAGATTTGAAAATTTTTTTTTGTTAACTTACATTTCCACTAAACTAAAGAGAATAACGGAAAGGATGAAGACTTCTCCATTCTTAATGAGAGCTGCCTGACTCCTAAGGAATAACACATTTGGATTAAGTTGGGGAGAGGAAGCCAGTGCCTTGTTTGTTTTCTAAGGAGTGAGCAGATAATTGAGTCATTGAGCAGTGAAAACCGAGCTTCTTCAGACTTCAGAGTGGTTAAGGAGGCTGGTTACGCTGAGAGCCCCAACCCTCTGACTTACCCAGGCAGAGGAGGGTCCTGGGCAAGAACCTGGGTAACAGATATCAAGAAATCCTAGACTCCTCATTATAAAACACCTTAGAGATCAACGGGTATAAAACTCTTAGAACACAGCAGCTGCTCAATACATGAGCAATGATTTTTCTATTAGGAGATGACTCGAATTCCACTACTTACTGCCTGTGTAGAGTTTGCTACTTAACCTCCCTGTGGTGCAGTTCCCATTTCCGTAAAAACAGGAGCAACTACCATATAGGGTTCTTGAAGATTAAAGATGATAACAGCTGGGCATGGTGGCTCACACCTATAATCCTAGCACTTTGGTAGACTGAGGAGGGTGGATGGATTGAGCTCGGGAGTTCATGACCAGCCTGGGCAACATGGCAAAACTCTGTCTCTAAAAAAAATACAAAGATTAGCCCGGTGTGGTGGTGTATACCTGTAGTCTCAGCTACTTGGGAGGCTTAGGTGGGAGGATTGCTTGAGCCCAGGAGGTAGAAGTTTCAGTAAGCCAAGATCACAACACTGCACTCCAGCCTGGGCAACAGAGCCAGACCCTGCCTCAGTCAATCAATCAATCAATCAATCAATCACACAAATCAAAGGCTTAGTAAATGAAAGCTATCATTATTAATATCATTATTCTTCAGTCCAGTCTTCTATCTTTTTGATATCATCCCAAATAGTTAATTAGCCTCTGTTAAAACTTCTGCTGTTCATTCTGTCATTTATTAAGGAAGCATCGACAGAGAACCTGCTAAGCACTAGACCTTGTGTTAGGTACTGAGAATACCAAGATGAACATGACATAGTCCCTGACCTCAAGGGGCTCATGATTTTTTTGTTTTTGTTTTTAGGATGCTTGCTTCCTTTTTTTTTTTTTTTTTTTTTTTTTTTTTTTTTTTTGTTTTGTTTTTGTTTTTTTTTGTTTCAGACGAAGTTTCACTCTCATTGCCCAGGCTGGAGTGCAATGGCATGATCTCAGCTCACTGCAACCTCTGTCTCCCGGCTTCAAGCAATTCTCCTGCCTCAGCCTCTGGAACAGCTGGGAGTACAGGCATGCACCACCATGCCCAGCTATGTATTTTTAGTAGAGATGGGGTTTCTCCATGTTGGTCAGGCTAGTCCCGAACTCCCAACCTCAGGTGATCCACCCACCTCCGCCTCCCAAAGTGCTGGGATTTATAGGCATGAGCTACCATGCCAGGCAAGGATGCTTACTTCTTACACTTTCTCAAATCTCAGATGAGGCATCAAACTGCTCCAGTTTGAACTGCTAAAATTTTTGGAAACTCCTTCCTAAATTAACCCAGAATGTGACTCCCAATTAAACGTCTAATTATTCTTACCTATGATGGTCCTTCAAGTTCAAAAACCATCCATCACAGCCCTTTGTTTTTGGGGGTAAACTTTCTAAGCATCTTCAGCAGATTCTCATGTGATATGATTTCTAGCAATATTATTTCTAGAAACAAACAACTTCTGTTTCATGTAAAAAAAAAAATCTGCTCATCCTTATTTTGTGAGTAGCCACTATCAGAATTTTCTGTTGATGTTTGTGTGGCATTAATTACAGTCTTAAGAAGGCTGAAGGTTCACCAACTTCCCTACTCATCCAGTTGTTCTATTTTGTCTTAGTCAAGTTGTTATAAATTACAAACCAGCAAATCGAAAAATTTGCTGAAAAATTCAAGTAAATTGTGGAACCTGAAAATGGCTGGGCTTCCTGGGAGACTGATACTGAGAACTGTAAAGTTAAACAGAACCAAGCAGAGCTTGTCTCTTGGTCTCTCTTGGCACTCAAATGTCCCTTTATTCTTGCTTCTCTCTCTAGATCACTTTTCTCCTTTACCTTAGACCTGTGTTTCTCTACTTCTCTACCTAAATCTTGCAAAACAGTTTGTAGGCATTTCTTGAAGCAGTCATAGAAAACTCATACAAGTCTTAACTGCATATTCTTAGGAGCGAATCCCATTAGTTTAGGCTGACTCAAATGCAACCAATCGCCTGGTCCAATTATCTTCTGCCAGATAGATGAGTCTCATGAGATGAATAGGGCTGCCAGGGCCCATTCCTATGTGGAGGATGGGTGTCGTTCTCAAGAAAGTGAAGGTGGAGCTGCACAGGGACCCCAGGAGCTGCCTTCTACATTGGAGTTTGCCAGTCATCCAGGTCCAAACTCTATCTCCACATCCCGTTCATTTAGTATTTTTGGACCAGTTCTCTCTGCCTTCAAAGTTTCACTTGCAAATATTTTTCAAAATTTCCCTTTTTAACTTCTTGTAAACCCCTCTGCCCCTGCTGTACCTCGCACCAGCATTGTACCTTGTCATGCTCCCCTGCCAGTTTTCAAACTGTGCCAGGCGCCTCAGGGTGTACAGTGAACTCAAAGGAGAGTTTCAGGATGTTTTTAATTTTCAAGGGAATCATAGCAACATTTGTCAGACACCGTGTAAACTACTAACTTGAGGTAGTTCACAGTTTCAAAATTAGTTTATTATATTTCTTCCAATGACATCAAATCTCTTCAAAGCTGGGTTTCCAGCAATGGCTATGATGAAAGGCAAGTACCCCTAAAAAATCAATGTGAAACAAGAAATGAGGGTGATGGTGTCTGATCAAATTCCAAAGCTTGAGAAAGTGTGCAGTGTCCAACAGCCACTAAATTGTGTATAAATTCTTACTAAGCTATTTCAAAACCTAACTGCTTAATAAATGGAATTGTTAGTTCTTTCTTCTGGTCCAGAGATGCTGTGAAACAATTACTAAGACTCTAAAAACATTACTCACCTTTTCATTCTGATTTTATTGAGAGTAGGAGATGAAACTGACTCTCATCTTAAGGGTAAGCCATGTATAACCATCATTAATGCCCCCTAGGAAAGATTAGCTGGACTCTTCTGAACAGAATGATTTTCTGAGATCGTTTGCTGTGTCACTTAGAAAATACAATTTTTCTTTGTTTTCTCTTGTGGGAATGTCTAATGTGTTTAAGTCAACTCAAAAAGCACGTATTGAGCATTTACTGGGTAGCTTAGAATAAAAAATACGAGACTTGGGGGAACAGAGGTCGGAGACTCAGCTCTACCATCTATTAACCCTATGCCCTGAGGCTAGCTACTTCACCTCTCTAAACTTCAGTTTCCGCAGCTATTAAAGGGTATGTTCAATCATTAAAAGATGTTATTGATGAATCTACTATATGCTCAGGACTAGACAGAGTACTCAACCTTTTTTTTTTTTTCATTATCCTAAAGAGCCTTTTAAAACATTTTTGTCGTCATTATGCCCTCAAATGCTAATACCATGTATATACTATATACCTTTTTGTGTGTTATGTTTGTGCTTTATACATAAAAGAGTAATATATACAACTATCATGCAGCCATAATTATTATTATTTTTTGAAACAGGGTCTCACTCTGTTGCCTAGGCTGGAGTGCAGGGGCACAAACTCAGCTCACTGCAACCTCTGCATCCCAAGTTCAAGCGATTCTCTAGCCTCAGCCTCTGGAGTAGCTGAGACCACAGGAGCGTGCCACCACCCTTGGCTAATTTTTGCATTTTTTGCAGAGATGGGGTTTTGCCGTGTTGCCCAGGCTGGCCTCAAAGTCCCGAGCTCAAAGTGATCCACCTGCCTTGGGCTCTCAAAGTGCTGGGATTACAGCCACTACAGCCAGCCAAAAATTTTTAAAACTTTTTTTTTTTAAATAGGAAGATTTTTTGGCCCCTCAAGAGCCAACTTTTGCCCCTTTGAGGGTGCTACTGCCCCCCCGATAACACACATCCTGAGGAGACAAAGTAGGCAAAATTGCTGCCCTCAGAGAGCTTATATTCTAAGGTGAGAAGTTGGATAATAAGTAAGTCAAATATTAGAGAGTGAAAAATGCAGTGAAATAGTAAAATAAGGCACTGTGATAGAGAATGATTGAGGGTGGGAGCTCAACGCCTCTCTGAAGTGACCCCAGTGGTAAGGTCTGAATGAGGAGTCAGGGGGTCACCAAGGGGGAACCTTACAGACCAGAAGCCCTCAGCATGGAGCCTCCTTGCTGAGCAGGAGCTTGAGGAGCAAGGACAGAAAGGCAGAGCTCAGTGCATGAAAGGTGACACAGCCACCCATGGGGCATTTTGAAGACTTTGTAAACAAGAGACTGCTAAATGAATAAGAGGGGTTACTAGGTACATTTTCTGCTTCTACTTTTAGGCAAGTAGGAGCAGAAAATGACTAAGCTCTGACCCCAGAGAACAAAGAGTTGTCTTTAGAAAACAGTCAAAGAAGCTGAATTCTGGGAGAAGGTAAACACAACCAAAGACATCAGATATCTAGGTATCTAGACAGACCTAGAAGAGAGAGAAATGTTAGAAATAAAGAAGTGATATCTAACATTTCTGAAGTGCTTACTAGATGTGTCTATGCTAAGAGCTTTGTGCCCATGAGTCTTCACAACCTCATGGGGATATTCCCTGCATTTCACAAATGAAGAACTAAGGCTCAGAAAGCAAACATGACTTGCCTCAAATCACCCAGGTATTAAGAGGTAGGACTTGGGTCTGTCCGGCTCATGTCTAATGTCTTAATCAAGATAGTACAACCTCCAGTTTCTCCCAACACTATCTGTTCTTTGCAGCACTCCATCCTTTCACACGCTCACCTCTGTTCTCAATGATCTATATTCATTCAATCTGTAGAACTGCACTTATCCTGCTACAACATCAGACTCAAGTTCAACAATGAAAAGACTAATTGTAATACTCTCACAAGGGCCTAGGAACAAAAGCTATGGGTACCATGTTTAATTACCCACTCTCTTGTTTACAGAGGGAAAAATATATCTTACTTTATGTCCTGTGAGTCAGTAAGGACTATGTCTGGTTGGAAGAAGTTTAAAGGCAGATTTTATTCTGTTTTGGACTTCCTAAAAATGCAAATCCAAAGATTGCCAATAAGACTATAATGCCAGTGATTAACCATCAAAAGGACAGCCAGAGAGAAACACCTGTCAAAAGAAGACACTGGACTCCTGCTGTGTCTGATGGCCCTGGTACGAAATTTAAAGAGCAGTAGACATGAGCACCCAGGATCCTGGACTGACTCATGCTGTGACAGTGCTGTAGGGTTCTGGAAGCATCTGACTGAGAAGACCTAAGGTTAAAAGAGAGTGGAGCCAGAAGCGAAGTTGTGAAAAATTCTTCCAATCAAGGATCAGGTGTGTACAAATGTAGCAAGAGGATTCGATCTTTCCAATACCCAGGCAAAGGCAAAGTGAATTTCTTTTAGGAAAATACTTGATATTGTAGTACATACAATTAGAGATGTACTATCCTTTATTTTTCCTCCCAGAATTATATAAGCTTCAAATCCTACAAAATCTGAAGTAGCCTTTGGATGGAATTTATAATCAAGGGGAGGGAGGCAACACAGACAGGCAAATATTAATAGATAATGTATCGCAGAATAGATAACACTGTGATAACCCAAAAAAACATTCAGTAGGCTGGATGTGGTGGCTCATGTCTGTAATTTCAACACTTTCGGAGGCTGAGGCGGGTAGATTACTTAAGGCCAGGAGTTCAAGACCAGCCTGGCCAACATAGCGAAACCCCATCTCTACAAAAATACAAAAATTAGGCAGGTGTACTGGTGCATGCCTGTAATCCCAGCTTCTTGGGAGGCTGAGGCATGAGAATTTATTGAATCTAGGAGGCAGACATTGCAGTGAGCCGAGACTGCACCACTGCATTCCAGCCTGGGTGGTGGAGCAAGACCCTGTCTCAAAAAAAATTAAAAAAAAATAGTAAAAATCAATAAACACAAGAGTGATTAAGAAGGAAAAGACCATGGTTGGCTAGAGTTATCAGGAAGACTTTGTGGGAAGGGGGGTTGAACTTGAAGTGGCCATTGAGGTGGCCACCAGCAAAATTGTGATTCACTTACTAATATGTTCTCTGACCGATTCATCAAATATTACATTCGATTTTTGGTGTAGCAGATTGTGCCAACTACTGTGGGGCCACAGAAAGCCCTCAGCCCCCTTCATTGATTTATTTGACATCTTCAGTGCTATTCAGCAAGCACTTTCCCCATACCAGGCACTGAGGATGTGATGGTGAACAAGTTAGAGCTCACCAGCACAGAGGAAAGAAGGGGTGCGACTTCCAGATTCGCAGGGAGAGTGTGACATCTCTGTAAGCAGCTCATCAGGGCTCACCCAGAGTGAAGATGACAATTTCACATAAAATCTAATCTTAGAGACTTGAGAACAAAAGTCTGGAAAGAAAAAAAAAAAAAACGCTAAGCACTGTATAAAGGGGAAATTGGAAATTGGTGATGGGCTACTGCTTTGAGCCGAGAGGGAAGGGGTTGAGACACATCTGCTTCTCTTTTCTTTTTCTGGCAAAATAAGGAAGGATTTGTGAAATGCCCAGACAAAATGACCTAGACGAGAAGAAGGAAATGTCTGAGTCCATATAATAATTTTCCTCTGATAATTACAATATCCTGTTACAGAAATGGAGAGGAACTGTGAGCACACCTCCCCAGACACTGGGTGTTCAAGGTCCTGTCAGCTATATCACATGCCTGTGTGGGCACGGAGAGGAAAACCCTCAGTTGTGTATTAACCAGCTAGACTAGATGTGAAGGGGGACAGTCTCTGTAATAGCGCTGTGGCCACGGTTCCTGAGAATTTCACCCTTATTTCCATCCCATTTATAGCTGTCATCATAAAGTAGGTCATCCTTACAACTCACTTTGGGAAGTAATGCAGGGCAAGTGAGGTTAGTTCCAGTTTAAAGGTGGAGAAACAGGATCAAGGACTAGACCAAATCCTAGCATTATTTAGCAGGAGAGCTCAGAATGGAATTTGCAGTCCATGTGTCCAACAGCCAGCCTCCTCCACATTTTCTTATTTTTAAATAACACTTCACGTCCAGGAAAGCCTCGAGGCCACAGGAGGACTCTAACAGCCTGATTAATGGAGCTGCTTATAACTTACTGGCCCACACTAGGCTGGGTACCATGCCTGTCTTTTAAGTGGAACCCAGTGGGAGTCCCAAGACTCATGGCCTTCCCTCATTAACAGAAAAAAGAAATAGTTAAGAAAAGTCACTAGGGAGAGTGTCATCAAGAACTGAGATGAAAAGATGAGCAAAGCACTCTAGAGAAAGATTCATTTCCTGAGTCACTCTCCACAACTGAGTTAAAGGGACCGCCCAGCACTGATGGTCAAAGGCAACAGCAAGTGTGGGAGTGTTCTCTTCTGGGAGAAAGCACTCACTCCTGCACAAACAGGCACCCCGTGGGCCCTGGTCTCTCTTCAGCCTAGAGGAAAAGGAAGAGGCCGGGCATGGTGGCTCATGTCTGTAATCCCAGCACTTTGGGAGGCCGAGGCAGGCAAATCATGAGGTGAGGAGATCGAGACCAGCCTGGCTGACACAGTGAAACCCAGTCTCTATTAAAAATACAAAAATTACCTGGGTGTGGTGGCACCCACCTGTAATCCCAGCTATTCGGGAGGCTGAGATAGAAGAATCACTTGAACCTGCCAGGCAGAGATTGCAGTGAGCCGAGATCACAACCCCAGCCTGGCAATAGAGCAAGACTCTGTCTCAAAAAAAAAAAAAAAAGAGGAAAAGGAAGAAGAATCACTCACAATACATAATTTCCTTTCTATGGTGCTTTATGGTCTTGAAAGTACATTTTGAAAAGCTTAAGGTTTCTGTAGGCACCACAAGGGGAAACCCTGGGTTATCAGAGGAATCATTCATTCATTCATTCATTTATTCATCCAGCCATGTTATTTGAATATTTCTGGGTCCAGATGCTATAAAAAGCACTGAGAATACAAAGATTAATAAGAGATGGGCCCTGCCCCAAAAGCCATGATGTAATAGAAGGGGTCCTAGACCTTCAAATCCTGCTGTGCTAGTTACTAACCAAGTCACTTCAGGCAAGTCACTTGTCCTAAATATTAGTTCTGAAGTCTATAAAATAAGTCTAATCATACCTGCTTTTCCTATTCCAAAATGTTTGTAAGTTCAAGGGAGATCATGGACATGAAAGCATTTTGTAAACTACAAAGTTCCCACCTGGTAATCTTGCCCTGTGCTGACTGAGGGATGAACGGCTGTCTGCAGATTCATTATCCAGATGTGTTGACAATTGTATGGGGGCCAGAAATTGGCAGACACAGAGTCAGTGATCTTTCATAAATTGACCGGGATAGATATTAGGAGGAAACAAGAAAATCAAACTTAAAAGCACCCCATTACCCTCATCCTCCCATTAGACCAAGCCTGAGGCCTTGGTGAGTCGTCAGGCCTCTGGCCTCATTAGAAAAGCAGATGGATATATCAGAGGGGTTAATGGCAGCCAGTGATGACCCTGGTCCTAGCTCCTGCCCTTCTAGAGATGGTGATGACTTTGAAAACTGAAGGACTGATTTTTGGCGGGGAACGAACAAGGCAAAATCTAAAATTATGTTAAGATTTAAGAAAAATAACTCCCCTTTATAGGAATAGAACAAAAAAGGAGAAATAAAAATTAAAATAGAATAATAGCAATGTTGCAGACTGTTTGTTAAATATTGCCTACCAGGACTAAGAAAGGTAGTCATGTTGTGAGTAAAACGCCAAAAAAAAAAAAAGACATTTCAAAATATTGTTAGTGGTTCCATTAATGAGGGCAAAATTGGAAGTCTAGCGGAGGAACATAGTGGCTGACGTGTGTGTGTGTGTGTATACGTGTGTGTATGTACGTGCCTATGTATCCATGCTCATGCATACCTTTTGAGAGCCAAGATGAAGATGAGGACACAAACCTAAATCCACGTGGATAAAGTGGAATACATGCCATGTTTTTTCTGTGTGTTCTTCCTATTTCTGACCAACTTGGTCTATCAATGTCTGCCCCCTGCCACAAAACCCTTAATAAACAGTCTTAACTTATGCTACTGACAACTCTGACTGCCAGAGTTATCAAGCGCCATGGAAGACTGTAAACCTTCTCTACCATGAATAAACGGGACTCCCAAAGAGCATGACAATACCAGTGGTTTGGTTTACAGCTGCGGCTTGTATCAGATGATCCATGGATGTTTTCCCATCCCGGAATAACAGTTTTTGTTCCTCTCTCAGAAAAGAGTTTGGTTATTAGCTCAGGAAATGAAACAGTTTCCAAATCAGTGGTGACTATTTCTGCACAGTCTCTGCCTTTTCCCACAGCACAGCTTCACTGAGCTGGTAACAGCTCAGGCTTCATAAATATGCAAAGACAGCATTCATCTTCCTGATTAATTAATCCAGTAACTGATCCAAGCTCTTGCCTGTGAGTGCTCTTGGACCCACAGCTCCTATTCTCTCCACTCTGGTTTCCCCACCTGGGTCAGCCCTTCTCTTCATCTGTTGTTAGGCAGCGTATAACAAAAGGGGTCCCTGGTCTAGATTGTTCCCACATTCTCCAGCAGGCTGCCTATGAGAATTTCACAGACTCCTCATGCACTTTTAAACTTTCACAATGAAGACTGTGGACTCATGTGAATGGCGACAGATGGAATTTGAAAGCCAATTAATTTTGTTCATTAAAGTATAATATAGGACAGCCATATTACACAATCAAGCATGATGAATTCTTTTTACATCCTGTGATATAGACAACTGTCTATCCCATGAAAGAAGGAATTCAATTTGCATTTAAATGCCATTTCCAGAGTGTGACAGAAGCTCTCTGCATTATATAAGTTTCAAGAAGTTGACGTTTGGCCAATGAATTTTCAGAAGTGTTTGTGATGGAAGTACAAACGTGACTTGAGAAGCCAACACCCTGATAAGGGATCTTGTGAATGACCTTCAGCCCGGGGCACCAGCTGAGCTGTGCAGGGGATTCCTGACCCACAGGAACCAGGAGATAAAAGGTACTCTTGTTTTTTGTTGTTGCTTTTTTAAATTTGATATCCAAATAATTGTCTTTGAGGTAGGAATTTCTATCTTTAGTGTACTGATAAAAATTCCATTTCTCAGCTGGCTTACTGTCCAAAGAATTTCATCAATTTTTTATGTGACCAAAAATTATTATCCATGGATTTTTTCTTTAAATTATACTTTAATTTCTGGGGTACATGTACAGATCTTGTTACATAGGTATACACTTGCCATGGTGGTTTGCTGCCTCCATGCCCGCATCCTCTATATTAGGTATTTCTCCCAATGTTATCCTTCCCCAATCTCCCCACCCCATTATCCCTCCCCTAGCCCCCCACCCAGTAGACCCCAGTGTGTGATGGTCCCCTCCCTGTGTCCATGTGTTCTCATTGTTCAACACCCGCCTATAAGTGAGAACATTCGGTGTTTGGTTTTCTGTTCTTGTGTCAATTTGCTGAGAATGATGGTTTCCAGATTCATCCATGTCCCTGCAAAGAACATGAGCTCATCCTTTTTTATGGCTGCATAGTATTCCATGGTGTATATGTGCCACATTTTCTTTATCCAGTCTATCACTGATGGGCATTTGAGTTGGTTCCAAGTCTCTGCTATTGTAAACAATGCCGCAATGAACATACGTGTGCATGTGTCTTTATAACAGAATTATTTATAATCCTTTGGGTATATACCCAGCAATGGGATTGCTGGGTCAAATGGTATTTCTATTTCTAGATCCTTGAGGAATTGCCACACTGTCTTCCACAGTGGTTGAACTAATTTACACTCCCACAAACAGTGTAAAAGTGTTCCTATTTATCCACATCCTCTCCAGCATCTGCTGTCTCCAGATTTTTTAATGATCGCCATTCTAATTGGTGTGAGATGGTATCTCAGTGTGATTTTGATTTGCGTTTCTCTAATGACCAGTGATGATGAGCGTTTTTTCATATGTTTATTGGCCGCATAAATGTCTTCTTTTGAAAGTATCTGTTGATATCCTTTGCCTGCTTGTTGATGGAGTTTTTTTCTTGTAAAACTGTTTTAGTTCTTTGTAGATTCTGGATATTAGCCTTTTGTTAGATGAGCTTGCAAATTTTTTTTCCCATTCTGTTGGTTGCTGGTTTTAATGATTGTTTCTCTTTCTATGCAGAACCTCTTAAGTTTAATTAGATCCCATTTTTCAATTTTGGCTTTTATTGCTATTGCTTTTGGTGTTTTAGTCATGAAGTCCTTGCCTATGCCTATGTCCTGAATGGTATTGCCTAGGTTTTCTTCTAGGGTTTTCATGGTGGTAGGTCTTATGTTTAAATCTTTAATCCATCTGGAGTTAATTTTTATATAAGATGTAAGGAAGGGGTCCAGTTTCAGCTTTCTACACATGGCTAGCCAGTTTTCCCAACACCATTTATTAAACAGGGAGTCCTTTCCCCATTGCTTGTTTTTGTCAGGTTTGTCAAAGATCAGATGATTGTAGATATGTGGCATTACCTCTGAGGCCTCTGTTCTGTTCATTGGTCTGTATCTCTGTTTTGGTACCAGTACCATGTTGTTTTGATTACTGTAGCCTTGTAGTATAGTTTGAAGTCAGGTAGCATGATGCCTCCAGCTTTGTTCTTTTTGCTTATGATTGTCTTGGCTATGTGGGCTGTTTTTTGGTTCCATATGAAGTTTAAGGTGGTTTTTTCCTGTTCTGTGAAGAAGGTCATTGGTAGTTTGATGGTGATAGAATTGAATCTGTAAATTACTTTGGGTAGTATGGCCATTTTCACAATATTGATTCTTTAAATACAAACTACCATCAGAGAATACTACAAACACCTCTATGCACATAAACCAGTAAAGAAGAAATGGATAAGTTCCTGGACACTTACACACTCCCCAGACTAAACCAGGAAGAAGCTGAATCCCTGAATAGATCAATAACAAGGTCTGAAGTTGAGGCAGCAATTAATAGCCTACCAACCAAAAAAAGTCCAGGTCCGGATGGGTTTGCAGCCAAATTCTACCAGATGTACAAAGAGGAGCTGGTACCAGTTCTTCTGAAACTACTCTAAACAGTACAAAAGAGGGAATCCTCCCTAACTCATTTTATGAGACCAACATCATCCTGATACCAAAACCAGGCAGAGAGACAACTAAAAGAGAAGATTACATGCTAATATCTATGATGAACATCGATGTAAAAATCTTCAGTAAAATACTGGCAAACTGAATGCAACAGCACATCAGAAAGCTTATCCATCATGAAAAGGCAGGCTTCATCCCGGGGATGCAAGGCTGATTCAACATGCACAAATCTATAAACGTAATCCATCACAAAATTAGAACCATAGACAAAAACCACATGATTATCTCAACAGATGTAGAGAAGGCCTTCAACAAAATTCAACAGCCCTTTATGCTAAAAACTCTCAATAAACTAGGTACTGATGGAACGTATCACAATAATAAAAGCTACTTACGACAAACCCACAGCCAATACCATACTGAATGGGCAAAAACTGAAAGCATTCCCTTTGAAAACTAGCACTAGACAAGGGTGCCTTCTCTCATCATTCCTATTCAACATAGTATTGGAAGTTCTAGCCAGAGCAATCAAGCAAGAAAAAGAAATAAAGGGTATTCAGTTAGTAAAAGCGTTTAGTCTCAAATCTCCATTGTTGTTGTCAAGGGACATAGCTCAAGGAACTCAAGCTCTGCGAACGGGTGCAACAGTTCCTGTTAGCACTGTAGCCCCGTGGCTTTGTTGTACTGTTGAGCCAGGTAGTGAGATGGTGAAGGCTCACTTTGAATCCTGGCTCCATCACATACTGGATGCAGAGAGTAGCTAAGGTCATACAACCTCAGATGACTGGCTTTACCTCTCTGCATCTGTTTTCCCTTTTGTAGAAATGGGCATGATGATAGAACCCACTGCAGAGGGCTGTTGCGAGGATTAAACCTTATGCACTAAGTAATGTTAATATACACAGCCTAGCACATAGTAGTCACAGTTAGCTGTAGATGCCTTCTGCAAAGTCAGCCTGCACTAGTTCTACCCTGCACACACATACCGAACGCATGCTGCTTGTATGAGTAGAGGCCCAGAGGGGCAGTGGTGTATCCTGGTGAAGGGTTGGAACTCAACAGCCAGTATTTGAATCCTAGCTACTGCACTTCCATTTACAAATGAGGAATCCAGAGCCCTCACCACAATTTTTGCTCATTCCAAACAGCTTAATTTTTTCTTTGTCCTCTCTTGTAGCTCCTGCATTCAGACCTTCTTAATTTTACCTCTGGAGGACCTGCATGCAAAGCTTAGTTCCCTCATGGGTTTCTGCAAAATATGCACTCTCACTATGCATTTAATGAAGTAAGAAGCTTCCCTCATTGGTTAAATGGGAGTAATCATAGGAATTGCCTCATAGGGTTACTACAAGGAGTGAATGAGCCTCATCCATTGTGTCAACGTGTAGTTAGAGTTCATTCATTCTCATTGCTATATAATAGTTCATGTTACAAATAGACCATGATTTATTTATCCATTCTACTGTTGATGAAGATTGGAATTATTTCCAGTTTGGAGCGATTACAAATAGTGGTGCTACAAAAATTGTTGTACTCATCTTTTGGTGAACATATATTTACAATTTCTGGGTCAGAGGTATCAGTTTTAGTGGATACTGCCAGCAAGTTTTCCAACATACTTGTTCCCATTTAAATCCCAACTAGCAGTGTATGAGAATTCAGTTGCTCCACATCCTTACCAACACTTAGTATTTTTCTGATGTTTCCATTTTGGCCATTCTAGTGCATTTGTAGTGCTGTCATATGCACTAGACATATGACATCCATCATGTCATATGTCTAGTGCATGAGGCTGCAATCTGTATTTCCCTGGAGACCAATCAAGCTGAACATCTTTTCATGTGTGGACTAAACACAGTGGGGACACACAGTTAGCATTCAACAAATGGTAGCTATTCTTATTGGTACTGCTGTTCTCTGATTAGTGAAACTCAACTTTTTCAAATGGGGACATGGGCAGAGACTTGGGGAAGGTTTTAAAATGTTAAACTTTCTTGGCCTACCATTATCATCCATGTGTGCACGTCCCTATGCCTCCCTGTTCTCCTGGTTAACTTCCCCGTAAATAACACTCCACTCCTCACCTCTCGCAGAGTCCAGACATGCTAAATAATAGGAACCAAAAGCCAGGTGAAACTTCTGACCTGCACCCCAAACAGGTCCCCACCCCTCTCAGATATGTTACCTCCAAGAGAAGCAGAATGGACCCCTCTCCCTAGAAACTACCTGGAATCTCATCTATCTGGCCCTACTCCTTCTAGCTTCTTCCTGATGAATGGCTTTGACAACTTTCTCATTATTAGGGCCTCTCATCCAAGACTGACTTGAATCTTTAATGCCTTCCATTAGGAAAAATGCATCACTTGGTTTTTAAGATGCATACACAATTCCCCTTGCAGAGCCAGTATCCTGAGGGGTTTGTTAATGCATCAAATCATGGACCTCTGAGGAAAATTTCTTGTCCCCAAAACAAGAAGACAGTTAAGGTCTACCTTGAGTTTAGCTCCCACTGGTAAACTCCAGGAGAAAAGAAAATAACCAGCATTGTGTAACTGGGGGTGGAGTTACATCTTATGAAATCCTTGGGAAAGGGAAAAAAGGAAGGCAGCTTAATAATTCCCAAAGAGGTCAAAAATTTATATCCATGTGTATATAAAATAGTCTTCATTATGTAATGTAATAAACTTGATTTTCTTATCGTAGTCACTGGGTTAAGAATTCCTCTTAGTGAGACCTAACTTTGTTGGGAAATGTTCTTGGTACAACCTCATGAAATAAAATGTGAGACCGTTGCTACCAGGGACCTTGGGGGACAGGAATACTCCAGATAAGACAGAGAACAAATTTGCTAATTGCAACAAAGATTGAAGGGAGGAGAAAGAAAAAGAGGACAGTGAGAAGCAGAATGGATGATTAAAGGCTGTCCAGTGGAATCTATGACCCTCTTAAGTCTTCTAGAAAGCTACTGCATTAAATGCAGAGTAAGAGTGAATCTTTTGCAAAAATCCTTGAAGGAAGTCAGCTTTGCATGCAGGTCCCCCAGAGGTAGAATTTAAGAAAGGCTGAATGCAGGAGCCACAAAGAAAGAGACAGAAAAAAATTAAGCTGTTTGGAATGAGCAAAAATGGTGACGAGGGCTCTGGATTTAGATAAGCTCAGGGTGACCAACTCGTCACAGTTTGTTCAGGACTTTTCCAGTGTTAGCCTTGAGAGTCTCAGGAAACCCCTGTGTCCCAGGTAAACTTTAGCCAGAATGTACAATTGAAGGTTTGAGTTTTGTTTATCTAAATTTCTTAGGCTCAAGGAGGTCCAGCTGATGGCTGAATTATAATTAAAATGGCACCTAGACTGTTCAGCTTCTGGTTTCTGGGTTTGACAACATTTGACACACGAACATATATACAGAAACACAAATACCAAAGTATATGCTCAAATGTTAAGCGTGTCATGACAAGTGAAATCCCCCTCCTGGTCAAGAATTTCAGTTTCACCACAGTTTACTTGGGAGTTTTCTTTCCTTTGTGCATTGAGAAGGAGTCAAGGCTTTGTCAGCTCCTGTCCTAACCCCCCAACTCAGCAGCCTTTCCGTGGAAAGACATTCCTTCTGACCTTGGTCTTTTGAGAGAGAAAGAATAAATAGCAAGAGGCAGGGCAGGTGTGATGGTTCACACCTGTATTCCCAGCACTTTGGGAGGCCGAGGTGAGCAAATCACTTGAGGTAAGGAGTTCGAGATCAGCCTGGCCAACATGGCAAAACCCCGTCTCTACTAAAAATACAAAAATTAGCTGGGCATGGTGGTGTGCACCTGTAATCCCATCTACTCAGAAGGCTGAGGCATGACAATCACTTGAACCTGGGAGGTGGAGGTTGCAATGAGCTGAGACTGGGCCACTGCACTCCATTTTAGGCAATACAAGACTCTGTCTCAAAAAATAAAAAAATATTGCAAGAAGCTCCTTTCCCAGAGTCACCACATCGCCTCCATTTTTCTCCCTCTGCCATTCTTCCTCCCTACTCCATTTGCATGCAATGTTGAAGAAGTGATCTAGGAAAGATTTGTGTGCTTTCAAGAGGCTGGTTCCACTGAGGTCAGCTTCAATTAAATTATGTCTTCAATATGTTTAACTCAGACTCTGGATTTTTGTAGTCCTAGAAACCAGTAGAAATAAATTTATTAAGTATGTGATCTCATCACTAAACATTCACTCAGCCCCTTGACTCCCAAATTACAGGACACATTTCAGGGGTTGGATCAGAATTCTATTTTCACAATTCTGGGGTTAGAATAAGGCAGTATTATCCAGGTGTGCTTTACAGCAAGACATGCCTGAATTTTAATTCACACCTGGTAGTATAGGCTTGGGCGTATTTCCTATGAATGATGGGTATGATTGAAAGGAATCAAGGATTCAGACCTGAAGAACTGAAGTAGCCAACTGAGATGGTGAAGGCTGTATGTAGAGCAGGTTGAGGATGAAAGATCAAAAGTTCAGCATAGGATATGTTAAGGAGAGAGTTCTAAGCTGGAAATAGAAGTTTGGGAGTCACTGATATATCAGTGGTATTTAAAGCTCCAACTAGATGAGATCACCATGGAAGTGACAGCAGAGACAGAAATGTCGATATGGCCATGCCTGTACTATACTAGGAAGAAGTTGGCTGGCCAATATTCCCTCCAGAGCCTCCTCTTTGCCTGCGTTCAATAGATCCATCACAGCAGAAGGTTCCATGCCCATTCATGGGGAGGTAGTAAGCACAGAGCAAGGAATCTCAGGTTTGGAGACAGAAGAGGGCCTGGAGGGTCAGGCGTGGTGGTTACGCCTATAATTCCAGCACTTTGGGAGTCCAAGGCAGGCAGATCACTTGAGGTCAGGAGTTCAAGACCAGCCTGGCCAACATGGAGAAACCCCATCTCTATCAAACAAAACAAAACAAAACAAAAATTACCCAGGAGTGGTGGCACATGCCTGTAATCCCAGCTACTCAGGAGACTAAGGCACAGGAATTGCTTGAACCCAGGAGGTGGAGGTTGTAGTAAGCAGAGATTGCACCACTGCACTTCATCCTGGGTGACAGAGTGAGACTCTGTCTCAAAAAAAAAAAAAAAAAAAAAAGAGAGAGAGAGAGAAAAGAAGCAGAGGGCCTGGAGCTGAATTTACCTCTGCCACTTCTGGGCTCTGGGCTATGCTATTTTGGGAAAATCACATAATCTCAGTGAACTTCAATTTCTTCACCTGTAAGTTGGAGGTAACATTGCCTCCCTCAGTGACTACTCATTTGGCTAGCTATAACAAAATACCATGGACGGGGCAGCTTATACAACTAACATCTATTTCTTATAGTCTTGGAGGCTGGGAAGTCCAAAACCAAAGTTACAGCAGATTTGGTGTCTGGAGGGGGTTTACTTCCTGGTTCACAGATGTCCATCTTCTCACCGGGGCCAGGGAACTGTCTGAGGTCTCTTTCATAAGGGCACTAATCCCATCTATGTGGCTCCACCCTCATAACCTAATCACTTTCCAAAGGACCCTCCTCCTAATACAACTATACTGGGGCCGAGGATCTCAACCTATTAATTGTTGTGGGGGGGGGGCGAGTGGGACACAAACGTTCAGTCTGTAACCCTCCCTTACAGAATACCTGTAAGTGTTAAATAAATTGAACAAAAATACATTGCAAAATACTTTACACATCATTATCATTTATCCCATTATAATCTCTGATAATTTCAGGGAGAAAACGCTTTAGTGATTAGATATAAAGTTTAGAACAGTATCTACCAATGTTTAAAATCCATATACCATCCCTTTGATGCAGCCATTCCAACTCTCCTACAGATATAGTTGTACACGTATAAAGATAAATGTGCTAGACATTGGTAATGATAACGACAAACTGGAAATAATATATATCAGTAATGGATTGGGTAAATAAGCCATATATATTCACACTATGGAATACCAGTTGCTAAATGTAATGAGAAAATGTGCATATACAGACATGAAAAGATGCCCCGGATATTTATTTAAAGTAATAATAAGCAAGTTGTAGATGTCCATATGGCATGATCCCATTTCTATTTTACATTTATATGTATTTATATTACACATTTTGATACAAGAATACCAAAAAGACTGATGGCCATACATGACACTGGAGAATTGTCACTAGGGTCTCTGTGCATGTCGCTTACCTCTGAGAAAAGCAACTGGTGTTGCAGAGAATTACCTTCACTTCTTCCTTTATATGCTTAGGAATTCTTTGAATTTGTGTAACAAACAAAATATATTTAAAGACATACCACAAACCAATCCCTGAGCTGTGAGGTTCTTAAGAGGGTGGGGGCACCAGGAACATACATCATACTTCCAGGCCAGAAAACCATGTCTCTACTGGGTTCGCAACTATATTTCAATCCTGCAAGCCACAGCTGTGCTTCCCACCAACCCAGGCACCAACACAGTAGCAGCAGTCCAGAAGGGGAAAACATAGGCCCGAGCGTAGGGCCACTTTGGGCAGGAAAAAGAAAATGCAAATGTATTCTGAAAGCAGATGGTGTCTGGAAGAGAAAGTGTGTTTGGCAACAAGAAGGGAATCACAGGGGAAGGAGAGAAAAGCAGTAAAAGAGAGACAGCCAAAGGAGGTGGTAATTAAGTGCAAAGCTGAAGATTTCCAAGGGATTTTTCAGCGTTGGCAAGAGTCAGGCCTCTGGACAATTCTGTGGAAGTGTGTAGAGCTTGTTTTTCATTTCTTTTCTTTATTAAAAGTATTCCACTAGAACAGTACCTCTGAACCACGATATTCTGACATGAGTTTGTGAGCCATGCTCCAAGTATTAAAGTTTTCCAATAATTTACTTTTCTTTATAAAGAGGAGCTGAGGTTGGCTGCCTGCTCACTGCCATTCTGATATGCTTCCTGGGGTGGGAGACAAAGCCACCACCAGCC
Organism: Plecturocebus donacophilus; assembly: GCA_004027715.1. NCBI lineage: Eukaryota > Metazoa > Chordata > Mammalia > Primates > Pitheciidae > Plecturocebus > Plecturocebus donacophilus. The sequence goes on from PVKP010029238.1 coordinate 28,162, forward strand.
AGGGGTGGGCGAGTTGTGTACAACCCACACACTATTTTTCTTGCCACCTCCTGACACTGTCACTCTTCTCCGGGCTCTGGAGCTTCCTGTGAGGTCACTGTCATCACAGACAAGAGTCACGCCCTTCTCAACCCTCTTACAGCGTTAACCAAGGCACAAGCGTCTGAAATGTCCAATAACAAAGCGATTAATTGATGGATTGTTTTGTACCAAATTGCTTGCTGCCACAGCTGCTCAAAATGTTAATAAGCACTGCTGAACTATGGCCGCTGTGGCAGGGAACAGCTGTAGAGGCTAGAGGCCAGCTCCCCTGCCCAGCAAGGGACAGATGTCCTTATGTCTATATCAACCCCTCCACTCACACCAGCAACAGTTCACAGACAGGATTATGAAGGATAGGTTTTGCATTTGTACCTAAGTAACCTTTTAATGTCACATAACCTGAGCCAAAGCCAAGAATCCATTATGATAGTCCAAATTATCAACTTCTATCTTTGGGATAAGATGTATATTATGCACTAAACTGAAGGTCAGGAGACAAGACTTCTATTCCAGATATGATCAAAACCTTTCTGGGTCTTATAAAATGGGGCTTGTGATTCAAGTCTACTTTTAACAGGAAGCTTTTGGATTAAACGAGCTCAAATATTGCATGTAAAGGGCTGAGACTGCAGATACTTGTATAATAAGCTCAAGTTTAATCTCATATTATATATATATCAATATATAATATATATTATATCTCACACATATATAAAAATCTAATATATCTAATATATATAATATATATTTATATATAATGTGAGATTATATATAATATATAATATATATTTATATATAATGTGAGATTATATATATGTATAATGTGAGATTTATATATATAATGTGAGATTATCTAGTATATATATGATTATATATTTATATATTTATATAGATATTTATATAGATATAAATATTATATATTTATATATTTATATAATGTGAGATTATCTAGTATATATATGATTATATATTTATATATATTATATATATAATTATTTATATATATTATATATATAATT
>PVKP010029239.1:0-29228 GCA_004027715.1 Plecturocebus donacophilus
TTCTCACTCATAGGCGGGTGTTGAACAATGAGAACACATGGACACAGGGACGGGAGCACTATACGCTGGGGTATGTTGGGGGAAAATAGGGGAGGGACAGTGAAGGGGGAGGAACAGTGGGGAGTGGGGAGTTGTGGGGAGATAGCATGGGGAGAAATGCCAGATATAGGTGAAGGGGAGGAAGGCAACAAATTACACTACCACATGTGTAACTATGCAACAATATTGTATGTTCTTTACATGTACCCCAAAACCTAACATGCAATAAAAAAAAAAAAAAGAAACTGACTCCTAGTTATGTCCACCATTTTTTCTATCATTGTTTCCTTTCCACACATCAAATATCATAGTCCCACGCCCATGATTGTAGGAGCTTGATGTATAAGTGCTTAAAACATATACATTGGTATCTGGCTCCTTATGGAATATTATAATTGGCTGTTGCAAGAAGGAAGGAAGTTGAGTAAAACAATGATTCTGTCCCAGCTCTGGTCCCTAAGAAAGGGGAGGGTGCAGGCATAAATCCTCATTACATCATTTAAGAGGCATATAAAGGTTGAATCCAATCTGGGTTAGGATAAATATCAGATTCCAGTTGACATGGGCGGAAAATGGCAGCAGAATTATTGGATAGAAGCCACAGGGAATAAAGTGGACCTGTGGATTAGGAGCCCAAGGGAAGTTTATTCAGTTGCAATAGATCCAAGGCTTCTACCGATTCTATGAGTATTTATGTTGGGAGTGGTGATAGGTCATGGAAAGGAGAAAAGAAACTGGTGATATCTAGCAGCATTTCAAGGCTCTGGCAGGATTAGTGAGGTATGTGACCAGGCTGTAGTGCTAGTAGGGAATGGGAATATGATATTGGATAGGAGACTTTTAGTTTGAAGGCTCATGGTTCATGCAATCCATGGTATTACAGCTACTTTGTATTAGAGAGAAATGGGACACTCTGGATGTTGGATCCTTGCTTTAGGGCAGTATGTAAATATCCAAGTCTACCCATTAGCAGGAATATGCATTTTGATCTACTGCCAGGGTCATTTCTCACTGGCAAGCCATGGCTGAAGCCTAACTTACTACTAAAGTTGTCTCATTACAACTGTGTCCTCTTTCCTCTCAGCTCAATTAGTAAAGAACGCCAAGAAAAGGTAGGCAAAAAAGAAGGAAGAAAACAAAAATAGGTTTTGCAAAAGCCAGGGAGGGATCCATTTTGAGGGAGAATGAGTCTTTAGGGGACATCTGTGGGGTCCTGCTGTCTAGCTGCTCCTCTCTACACATGTATTCTCTTAACTCTGCTGAACTTGGAAGATCAGGAGTGATTTTCCCCAAAGGGTGTAATTGCTGATTCCCCCATGTGAATTTGGTTGCTTTGTATGTAACTGAGGCTATAGTAGGAAAAACATACCTAGAGATCTTCACTTGCAGAGGTTCTTTTCACAATGCTTAGGATGGGTGTGGAGGGCAAAGGAGAGAGAGAGATGGAGACAGAGACATTAAATGTTAAATATGATATCTCTTGGTTTTAAGATTTGGGAGGATTTCCATTTTTTTCAGGATTTTCTAAATAGTTCTATAATTTTTGTATATTACTTCCTAGGAAAAAGTATTTTTATAAAGCACTTTAACTGCTATTTGCATTTTTGGGAAAGTATGAGTGCTATGTGGTTTAAACTAGTAACAACAGGGTTAGTGTTCATTTATTGAGTACCTATGGTGGGTTAAGCCCTTCATCCTTGTTAACTCTCAGTACTGTTGTGCAGGATATATAGTTGGAGGAACTAATGCTTAGAGATATTAAATGACCTGGCCAGACTCATGTCACAAATGGCCCAGAGCTGGAGAGTCCCAATTCCAAAGACCATGAGTGTTTCTTTCATGCTTAATCTTTTTACTAATTTGAACATTTAGAAAAAAATGCCAGAAAGGAAGATTCCATTTTGACCAGTTCTCATCTGTTTCTTACCCAATTTTCTCTCACTTTCTCTCTTTTTCTTAGTTACCTTAAAAGAGTTTTTGCTGTATAAATGCTCAGATTGGTTGTTTTCAATGACTACAGATGTTAAATAGAGCACAGGATGAGCCAGGAACGATAACTAAATAAAAGCAAAAAGCTTTGCATTTGTGTTTTGTTTCTTTGTTTGATTTGCTATTTTTATTTTTCCTATAGCTGGTTAACACATGGTAATTGGTGGTATCAGATGAGGGAGGAGTTGAAAAGATTGACTATGCAATAGAAAATTGGTTACTAACCATCAGGAATGCAGCTGTGGAGTCCAGTTAAGGCAAGACATACTTTTTTGTGCACTTCAAGTTTCTGAAAGTATTTTTAAATAACAGAGAAAACAAATTCATTACATTGTGGTTTTTCTACTGCTGCTAACTGAGCAGGTTTGGGAGCTTGTAAAAATATTATACATTGTTTAAAAATATTACAAAGAAAGCTTTGCACCAGAGATTCATTAAATTTAGCATTTTTAGAAGGTATTTTCACTCATTAAAGACTTTTGTTATTGTTTCCTTTTTGTCTTGTCACTGTTCAATCAGAATTAACATCTGTATTGTTCTGATCTTTGAAAAGATTACAGAGAAACTTTCACTTCATTTCCTGAGTTATAGGAAGAAGAGAATCTTCCGATTTTCTCCTAATTTAAAAATCATGTTCACAGGAAATTCTTCCTAATCCTTTTAAGTAAACAAAAAGCATAATTATTGCTTTAGATGTTTGTATACACATCTCGAACACACACACATATGTCTGTGTAAAAACAGTCTAGGTTGAAGAGGACAGTGTGGTTTTTAAAAAAATCGGAATTATGAAACACATACTCCAAATGAGAGCCAGGTTGTCTTTGTGTTTTTGACATGGTTTTACTGGTTTGAGGTTTTTTTTTTTAAGGTTTGTTTTTGGATTATATTTTTTTGACGCTGTTCCTGTTTTTTTCCAAGTCCAGTAATGGAATAAGAGTTGAAGAGCTGAAAGATTCACATGGAGATGACCTTTGTGACATCATCTGTCAGGTGTCTGTATCTTTATTAGTCATCTGGAACTCTGAAGTCTGATTGAGGCCATTACAAAATGTACTGCAGATCTTAGATCCTACATCTTTAATTAATTAATGTTAGCAAAGCACTTTGCAGTTGACGAATGAAGCTAGCTGTAAAAATGTACTGAGTGGTTTGCTCTCTTTTATTTTTCTATTTCCTTAATCTGATTTTTAAAGATTGTGCTGTGGATACTCCTAAGTACTTTTTCTTTTGAGTTGTTTATGTTATTTACATAAAGTTTGCAGAGAAATATCTTCTGTAGTTTTTGCTTCTGATTTCACTGGGAAATATATATTTCTATAGGCTATGAATTTTCTCAACTGAAAAACACCACCCCAATATTGTATTAATTATTAATAGGATTAATCTTTTATGTCAGTGGAAAAATGTCTAAAATTATGCAGGCAAATAAATCACACATTTATAGAAACTTTGAAAAGAGAAACCTAAAGATCACAGAGAATGTTCTCTAAGAGAATGGAATATTCCAGGATAATGCTTTCTAACAAGCAAAGGTAATTTTTATCTAAAACAAATATGACTGAGGAGCAGGTCATATTTGAACTGAAAAGATTCAATGCAAGTAACCACACATTTTGTGCTCTAATAATTTATAATTCAAATCCATATTGATTTGTCATAAAAATAAATTATAAGACAAATATATACAGACAGAGGATTATTAGGTTTCAAGAGCCAACTCTAAGAATCAAGATTTGTGCTGTGTGTAAAAATCATATGGCTTAATTGTGTATCAGAGTAGTAATTATTATAAACAATTTTGGGTGAAAATTGCTGCTAGTGAAGCCAGAGGAAGTAACACTATGATAGTACAAATTCCTAGAATATGTGATTTAAAGTTCAAGTTAGAAAGTTAAATTTTTCTTCTCCTTTTACTTTGAAGAAGTTAAGTGATACTAGAAATAATGCCTATTTAATTGTCTGGGGTTTCCACTTAGCTATAAGAATTAATATACAGAATTTAAAATCTATAGATTCTAGAATATGTAGAATCTATAATTAATGTATAGAATTTAGATCAGTGAAAAATATCCTAAAACTTTATAAGTTTTATTTTGAACAGCATTATAAGGTGTAGAAAAGTGAATTCCAAATTCACAGTGCCCTCATAATTTGAGGGTACTCATTTTGACATGTGAGTATTTTCAGTATGAGAGTATATACTTCTGAAGAAGTAATAAGAGTTCAAAGAAGTCCTCAAATTCAAATGAGGACAATGCTAAGTGTCTGTGGACTTCATTCTGTTCCCAAATGCATATTTCTGATTGTCATTGATATTACTGGAAGTCATATGCAAGTTTATTTTGGTAAGAAACAACAAGATAAACAGGTGACTTATGTGTGTGATTGACTCATTATATTTGTGCCAAATTTATTTTGGACTGTATTTTTAGGAGATTTGACAAGATAACTGTTTTAATAAAAATGAGTCAATAACAGGAGTGATAGAAATCTGTAAGAATGTTTCAAATGTTTTATAGTAGAAAAATGCAAGTTGAATTCATTATCACAAAGAGGTATATAATGCCTATATTAATTTTCTTTGTCACTAATTTACTTTGGCATCAATTATTAGAACTCCTATCATATCTGGTTAAGTAGAAAAATATTCTGGTTAATTTTTGTTGTTGTTGTTGTTGTTTTGTTTGGCTGTAAAACAAGACTTGAAGTTCTCAGTGAATCTACTGAATTAACATTGCACCTTCCTTAGAGATGCACAATACTAACTATATGAATCCATGAGGCAAAATATTAACAACATGTTTCAGGAACTTTGCTGGGCACAGACATATATAGGTCTGAAGAAGGAGGAATATTAATGTAGCCGTGAGCAAGTGCTATTTCTGGGATGAAGATTTTAAAAATCCACAATCACAGTTTGAATTAATATTTGTATGTCACTTTTTGCACATGCTTTCTGTTTTGATCTTCAAAATGACCCTATGAGGTAGGTGGTGTCATCATTTTACAGATGAGGAAGCTGAGGTTCAGAGGTTCAGAAATATTAATCCCCTTAAGTTATAGGTAAATAAGTGGATTTAACCTGAGCCTTCAAGCTCTACTTTCCATGTTTCCCCTTTCCATCAAGTGGAGGCACAGGCAAGATATTAATCCAAATTAAGAGTATCAACACAAATTCTCTGGGAAGAACAGTTCTTGCAAGACAGAGGAAAGGTAAAGTCTAGACATATGGAACTAGGGATGTCTCAAATTGAAAGGTTCATGGACTGAATTCATCCTGCCTGTGAGTTAGGTATAACTAGCTCTGTATTTTTCAAAGGGTATGAATTTGAGTGTCTTAGATATAAAAAGGTTTTTCTTGTTTTCTCAGTGTCCACCACTCTTCTGTTCTCAGCCGACTCACTTATGTCATCTTCTTGTATTCTGATGTTGCACGAACATGTAATCCTGGGCTGATTGAATCATACAAACAAGAACATGGTGAGACATACGTGGGTGTGAGAGCAGAGAGCAATTTTGTCTGGCCTGATCCTAGGTTTTCATGAAGGGGACTCTGATGGAAAGTTGTTAGAGGCCAGATTATGGATGCTATCTGGCCTTCTTTGTCCCCCGACTCCACTACCTCTTCCAAGAACTCTGTGTTAGTTGGGTGGGCCAACATAAAAGTAAGTAGGAATGAAGATTGTCATGTGTGGGCTCAGTCTTTAGAATGGAGGTCCTGAAACTTTGAACATAAGTGATATAGGTCCAATTCTGTGGGAAACCATTAGTACAGACAGCGTCAAAAAGCTACGTGTTCTGAGCTGGGAGAAGGAATCATGGTGGAGTGGCAGATAAGTAAGGAAATGTCCTGAATATTGCTGTGAATACTGGTTGACGTTAGTAGTACACTTTTGAGGGTCAATGGGAGAATGGTGTTTTATCAATAACAAAAATTTTAAGGGCCAGGCAAGCTTAGAAAGGTACAATTAAGTTTCTTTGTGTATGTAGAAGATTATTTTGTGAGATATCTAATTAAGGCACGTCCCTTTGGAAACTTTCAGTGGGAGGACTTGTCTGAGTTCAGTGGACCTTTGAGTCTTTGGAGGATTTGGAGGAGAAATAAGATTTGGAAATTGTGGGTTTCTGTCCTACTCCCCATCTTATGGCCTTGGCACATGCTTTATTTCCTTCATGGAATGTTCTTCCCCGACTGTCAGTGGAGCTGATTCTTATCCTTTAGACTCTTTATCTATTAGCACAACTATCCCTCCTTTGAGAGGTTGTCTCAGACAACCCTATCTAAAAGGAAGTTCCTTCTACCTTTATTCTGTTCTTTAGTTCTGTATTAATTTACACCGCAGCATTTCTCAATTTATAATTGTTTTGTCTTCAATAGACAAATTATAGACATATAAATAGACATATAAATTCTGTTTACAGTAACATACCCTCATAATAATGTGCCTCATAGTACCCTCAGAGAATGTACATTCCACAGGGCAGGGAATTTGAATTCAGAGTCTCGTTCCATGCCAGAATGGATGCTCCGTGTTTGTGAATGAATGGATGAATGGTTAGAATATAGCTGGGAAGAAAAATACCATGGGTATTCATGATGAGAAAGTGTACCACAGATTCTCATGTCAGATGGAGGATGTAGCATATGCTTTTCTAATGTGTGTTGTAACAGAAATTCAATATGTAATAGCAATGGGGGACCTTATATGTATAGATATCTCATGAAAATTTCATAATGCTAAATTAGAACATTGATTAATTCTTTTAAAAAGTTATAGGATTAGTATATTTTGGATGTAAAAGTTTAAATGACATAAAAGCTACAAAGGCAACATAATATATGTCCTTTTTTTCAATTCCTTTCACTAATCACTATTAATACATTCTTCCATGTCTTTTTGCAGATTTTATGTATATATATACAATTAATATATTTATCTTTCTGTAGATAATTAGTTACCTACTTATTATTTAAATAATTATGATCACAACATTAATATAGTTTTGCTATTTGCAATTTTCACTAATATATCTTTTTTTTTTTTTATTTTTTGAGATGGAATCTTGCTTAGGCTGGAGTGCAGTGGCACGTGATCTCTGCTCACTGCAACCTCTGCCTCCCAGGTTCAAGTGATTTTCCTGCCTCAGCCTCTTGTGTAGCTGGGGCTAGAGGTGCATGCCACTATGCCTGGCTAATTTTTGTATTTTTAGTAGAGATGGGGTTTCACCATGTTGTCCAGACTGGTCTCTTAACTCCTGACCTCAGGTGATCTACCCTCCTAGCCTCCAAAAGTGCTGGGATTACAGGTGTGAGCCACTGTACCTGGCCTATCTAATATATTTTGAATGTCTTCTTGTGTCAACACATAAAGATATAATTACTCTTCTTTTTTAACAGTTGCATACTCTATTGAAGTTTCCTTCTGTTACCATTTTCATTCTATATGAAAACTTCCATTCTTTTAGAACAAGTCTGCTGCTACAAATTCCTTAGTTTTCATTCCTCTGAAAATGTCATTATTTTATTTGCATTTATGAAAAGTATTTTCACTGGATATAGAACTCTGGTTTATAGTTTTTTTTTCTCCCAGCATGTTCAAAATGTTGTGTAAAATCTAATGGTCTGCATGGTTTTTTATAGGAAACCCATAGTTATTTGAGCTGTAGTTCCCATATAGGTGATTATTCTTTGGTATTCACTCACATTTTAACATCTATGTTTATGTCTTTTATCACACTTGGGAAGGAAATTTTCAGCCATTCTTTTTTTTTTGAGACTGAGTCTCAGTCTGTTGCCCAGGCTGGAGTGCAATGGCGTGATCTTGGCTTACTGCAACCTCCGCCTCCTGGGTTCAAGTGATTCTTGCGCCTCAGTCTCCCTAGTAACTGGGATTACAGGTGTGAGCCTCCATACCTCGCTAATTTTTGTATTTTTAGTAGAGATGGGGTTTCACCATGCTGGCCAGTCTGGTCTCGAACGCCTGACTTCAGGTGATCCATCCGCCTCAGCCTCCCAAAGTTGTGGAATTACAGGCATGAGCTACCGCGCCCAGCCTTCAGCCATTATTTCTTAAAACATTTTTTCATTAGTGATCCTTTTCCTTTTCATTCTGAAACCCTTGACAATACAAATGTTAGACTTTTTGTTACTGTCCAACATGTTCTGTTAATTTTTTCCTCAGTTTTTTCCCTCTTTTGTTCAGGTGGATTATTTCTATTGATCTATATTCAAATTCACTGATGCCTCTGTCATCTCTATTCTGCTGTTGAGTCCATGAGTGAATTATTTTGGTTATCATATTTTTCATCCCTAAAATTTCTATTTTATTCTTTTCCATGCATTTAAAAAATATTTTTCTACCTTCTATTTCAATATTGTTTCAGGAGTGTTTATTATTATTTAAGTATTTTTATAATAGCTGCTTTATAGACTGTCAGATAATTCTGACTTGTTTCATTTCATACTTGGTGTATGTTGACCATTTTCCTATATGAGCTGATGTTTTCATAGTCTTCAGGTACTGAGTAATCTGGATTATATCCTTGATATCTTGAATATAATGTTATGAGACTTTGTAACTTATTTATATCTAATGGAGAATGTTGATATTTAGGGTCAGCCTTTAAGTTTACACTGCCTTCTGTTGGCTTTGGTTCTAATGTCAGTTCAATTTCAAAGTCTTGGCCATGCTACTCAAATATGTCCTGCATGTGTATCATTCAGGGTTCAAACTGGAATCTGGGCTGAGGTCCCTGTTAGCTCAGTTTTCAAAATCTTTGATATACTAATGAATGTCAGATCCACACAGGTGTAGATAGAGGGTGAGCCCAAGAATTCATAAGCAATTTTATGAAGGCACTCTGCGGACTTCTTTCCTCTTACTTACCCCCCTATTTCTTTCTGGTTCCTGGGCTCTTCTTTATGATCTTCAGGCCAGAAGCTTCTCAATTCTCCAGTTATACTGTCTCTGGGGTCAAGTGGTAGGAAAGCCAAGCAAACTAAATAGACAGGATCCCCTTCTGTATTGTTTTGGCTTCTACTTTCATGTTGCCATTTGCCTTCTCTGCGCTTTGGAAGATTGTCTCATGACTAGGGTATGAACCCTCCACCCATCCAGATACCCCTAAAAAAGAAGAGAAAGGAGACCTAGGGGCATTTTTCTTACTCTCTGAGGTTTTAGGATTTCTTTTCTGTGCCTTGAGTCTGAAGTAGAGGTTTATTCCTGGATTTCTCTCTGTCTGCACCACAGCACTTTTAGGTTTTAGGCTGTATTGAGTTCAGGCCAGATGGTATTAGAGGAAAAAACAATTGCAAACTCTTAGCCAGTTTTGTGATGTCTTACATTCTAGTGTTCTTTGCAGATCCACCTCCTATTTACTTTTCAGAGTCAAATAGCTGTACCATGGATAGCATTCACAGGGAGAGAACATTGGCTTGTGTTTATTTCATCTGAACTGGAGCTGCAACTCCATCCTGTTTTTCACTGATAATATCTATTAACTATATACTTTTTACTCTCAATTTATTTCTTAATCCTTCTTTACTCCCTTATCATTTTGTTTAGCTTTCTTATCATTCTATCTCTGATCTTGTTTTAAAGGTTTTACATTCTCTTTACTTTGTTCAAGAGAGTATAGGAAAATTTCTTATGATAACGTCTTCTTTCCAGAATGGATTCTTCATCTTTCTTTACCCATTCTGTTCTTTTCTAGCTTGTTCTTTTTTAAGCAGCATTTTTATATCAGTGCCATATAATTTTAAAAATGTTATATAACTTTAACATGAGATATTAGATATCAGCTATTTTCTCAAATATTGTGTGAATTAATTCCCATCAATCTCTTTTTTTTCACTTTACATGGGCCCTGATAGTGTCTTTCTGTCATTGTTTATTTTAAGGATGAAGTATTAATTACTTATCTTCTATTTGATCTTCTCTTTCCTGTGGGCTGAGTTGAGAGGGGAGAAAGTGATAGGATAGAAAGGGTAATAACTTTGGAGATGTGAATTGGCACAGTTGGTGAATTTAGTCTCTGCTGTTGTGTTTTTTTCTTTTTGCTAAATTCCCTGGATATCTATGGAGCCTATGGAATTCCTGACGTATTTAATAGGATAATTTCTTGAGGGGACCTTCAAGTTTTTTTATTCCCCTGCCTCTTTATTTTGTATAGAGAAAATCAGCTCTACGTTTTTGTTTCCTAACATCCCCTACTTTCTCCAACAGCTGTTTCTAGACCTTTTCATCTCAGGGGAGAATAGATATTTCCTAAACATAGAACTTTTGTTAAGTAGATATTTTCTTGTGTATCAGTTTAATTCCTTGTTTGTTTCATAGTGGTTGCTCTGGGGATTATACTTAATATTTTAACTTACAACGATCTAATTCAAGCTAATAACTTAATTTCAGTATTGTACAAAAACTTTGTTTCTACAACTTGGTTTTCACTCCCTTTGTGCTGTGGTTATCATAAAAATTATATCTGTATATGTGAACATCCATTCATGCAGTCTTATAATCATTGCTTTATGCAGTTATTTTTAAAATGAGATTAGAGAATAAAAGAGTTACAAACAGAAATATATTTCAATTGTCTCTTATATTTACCTATGTAGTTATCCTACAAGTGTTCTTTATTTCTTTACGTGGATTTGAGTTACTATATAGTATCCATTCATTTCAGTCTTAGGGATTCTGTTTAATGTTTCTTGTAGAGCAGGTTTGCTTGCAGTTAATTATTTTATAATTTTAATTTGTCCTTTATGAAGAATAGTTTGTCGATGTAGAATTCTTGGTAAATGTTTTAGTTTGCATTTTCCATTTCAGCACTTCAGATATAAGATATTTGATATATATTCCACTGTCTTCTGGATTCCATGGTTTCTAATCAGAATCATGGTTAATCTTACTGGTGGTCTGTTATATGTAATGAATTGCTTCTCTCCTGCTGCTTTCAGGATTCTCTCTTTGTCTTTTGATTGTTTGGTTTAGATGTTTGTGTAGGTTTTGATTGTTTGTCTAAGTGTGGATCCACCTTGGAGTTAACTGAGCTTCTTTGATGTGTAGAATTTTTGTTTTTTGCAACAAAGATGAGACACTTGGCTGTTTCCTTAAATATTCTTTCTGCCCCCTCTTCTCACTCCCCTGTCCTCCTCTTCTAGTCCTTCTCTCCTCTCCTCTTTTTTTGGGACTCCTGTTGTGCACATGTTGGTACTCATGATTATGTTCCACAGTTCTCTGAGGATCTGTCAGTTTTTCTTCATTCTTTTTTCTTTCTACCATTCAGACTGGATAATTCTAATTGACTTACCTTAAAAGTTACTGATTTTTCTGCCACTGCAAATCTGCTATTGAGTCTCTTTGGTGATTTTAACATTTCTGTTATTGTACTTTTCCACTCCAGATACTCTGTTTGGTGAGACATCTTTCTCATACTTTATTTTTTTTTTTCTTTGAGATGGAGTCTTGCTCTGCCACCTAAGCTGGAGTGCAGTGGCATTGTCTCAGCCCACTGCAACCCCTGCCTTCCAGGTTCTTCAAGCAGTCCTCCCACCTTAGCCTCCCGGGTAGCTGAGACTACAGGCATGTGCCACCACGCCCAGCTAATTTGTGTCTTTTTAGTAGAGATGGGGTTTTGCCATGTTTGCTAGGCTGTTCTGGAATTCCTGATCTCAGGTGATCTGCCTGCCTTGGCCTCCCAAAGTGCTGGGATTATAGGCATGAACCACCATGCCTGGCCTTTCTCATATTTTTCTTTAGTTCTTTAGACATGCTTTTCTTTAATTCTCTGAACATATTTTACATGGCTGATTGAAACTCTGTGTGTTGGGCTGAAAGGTGGCCCCTAAGATATGTCTATGTCCTTATCATTGGAGCCTGGCTTATATAAAAAAGGTGTAACTGTTATCAGATATGGTAGAGATGTGATTGAGTTAAGGATCTTGAGAGGTGGAGGTTATCCTGGGTTATCTGGGTGGGCCCTGAATGTAATTACATACATCCTTATCAGAGAGAAGCAGAGGATGTCTTGAGACACATGGAAAAGGAGAAGGCATTGTGCAGAAAGATTAGAGTGATGAAACCTCAAAGCAAGGAATGCTGGCAGCTACCAGAAGGTAGAAAGAGCAAAGACTGAATCTGTCCTATAGCTTTTAGAGGGATGCATGGTGCTGCCCACACCTTGAGTTTAAACTTCTGCTTTCAAAACTAAGAGAGAATAAATTCCCATTGTTTTAAGCCACCTCGTTAGTTGGTGATAATTTGTTATGGCAACCTTAGGAAACTAATGCAGTCTAGTCTAGTCTTTGTCTACTAAGTCCTATATCTGGCCTTCCTCAGGGACAATTTCTATTGACTGCTTACTTACTTTTTTGAGGCTTATAAGTTTTTAATATTCTTGCATATCTTATATTTTGTTGTTGCTGAATATTGAATATTTTAAATAAAATTAATGACAACTCTGGAAATCATATGCTGGCTCTTTTCCAGGATTTGTTGTTGTTGTTTTCCTAGTCAGTTTTTCTGAACTAAATCTGCAAAGTTTATATTCTTTGTTGTGTGTGACCACTGAATGTCTGCTCAATTAGTGTAGTAGTCAGCTAATGATTTGACAGAGATTTCCTATCTCCACGTATTTGCGGAAGGGCTCGGTCTGTGCTAAGGCTTGCCTTCTGTGTTCAGCCAGGCCATTGACAATTCTGCCTTAGTCTTTACCTCTTTATTGCAGAGTCTCAAGGTTAGTAAGACATGAAAATGTAGAGCCTTCTCAGGTTATTTCTGAGCTGTGCACAGTCCTGGGCATTCAAACATTTCATGTGTTTATAGGTGTCATAAGTTACCAGGAATATGGTGGGAGATTCTCAAAGCTCCTTATGAATATTTGTTCCCCAGATCTCCCTTGATACATTTTTTTTTGTTTAGTTTATTGTTTACCTCAGCTATTATCCACTGGCTCAGACAGCTGAGATATTAGACAATTGGCAAATGCCCACAGGAGATGGTTGTTAACGGTGGGTGAAACCTGAGTCAGGTCTAATAAAGGAAAGCTTTGAAAATGAGGTCTTTTCCATAGGCCACATAATGATAATTCTGTGCTGATGGGGATTTGAAGGAGTTCCAACCCAATTCGGTGTCTTCTAGCAGCTGCTATGATTGCAGCTTAGCTAGTGGGAGATGGGAATAGGACAAGTTAAAATGCCATAAACTCAACTGTTTTTTCCATGATTTAGCTGTTTTTTTTCGAACACATGCTCCCTAGATTGCTGCAAGCCATTACTCAATTTCCATAGTTCTGAAAAAGTTGTTATTGACTATTTTTGCCAATCTTTTCAAATGTTTTTGTGGAGGAGACGATTTTAGGAGGTCTTTACTCTGCCATTCGTGCTGACATCACTCAGGCATATGGCTTTTGAACTCTGTGCAGCCTGCCTCCTCCAAGTTGCTGTTTACCGTATTTATGGCTCATTCTGCTTTGAAGCAGCATTCTTTGCCTTTTCTTTTGGGTTTCATCTCATCCCCTAGATTCTCCTTCCATCCAAATTGGGGGATTTCACTAACAATTATCAGAATTTTCTGGATTCAGTTTCGTCCATCTCTGTAATGCATATTGATGGTCATGAGAGGAATTGAAAGCTGATGTCATAAACTTTTACTCTCTTGACTCTGGTTGGCATTTCTCAAAATTTGTGATATACTTTGCTAACTTTCTTAATTTGATTTCTGCCTGTATATTTTCCTTTCTGTATTTATTTTGTTAGGTTTTGGGGGTCACAGCTTGCATAATTATGTATTTTCTGTTTACTGTATTTTTTTGAAATCATACAGGATTACTCACTGTGAAATCAAATGAAAACTTTGATTTAAAAAATGAAATGTGTAGCTTTTTCTTTCTGGCTGTAATTAGTAAGGCTAGCTTCTGTCTGTGACCACACCTAGTTTGTAATATTGAAATAATACCATCTTTTGTCAGATTATTAATATCTATTCTCAATAGGAGGAGGGCAGTAGAATGTGTTGAGAAGAATGAAAGAATCTATTTTGTTTTATCTCTTTAGATTCCTGAGGATTGATTTGATTCATTAAGACTCAACTTGATTCTCATAGTAGTATTATGGTACAGATAAGTATTACCCTGAATATGTCTGGCTATATAATATATAAGTAATAGAAAAATTATTATTAGTAGTAACAACAGTAGTGATAGTAGTAGCAATAAATTTTTGATAATAAGAGAATTATATTTTAGCTCACTTTCACAGGAATATTATAAAACATTGGTATTATTTAGATGTTCTTTGCTCACATCTCACAGTACTTTCTTCTTTTGTTCACATGGGTAAAGTGTTATCATGAAATTTTTATAATTTTATATTCTTTAAAACTCCAAGCTTAAAACTGTCTTCAGAGCATTACTGGGTTTTTTGTTTGTTTGTTTGTTGTTTTTTTGTTTTTTTATAACAACAAAAAAAGCTCCTATTTGTTGACTCATGGTCCCCCCCAAAAAAACTATAAAATTCAGGAACTTCCAAATTATAGTAAAAAGAATTTTTCCTTATCTCAGGAGATAACCTAGATTCAATCATGTTGTGGTAGTGTGGATGTAGTGAAACTTACTACATTACTAAGGAATATGTTGGCCGTTCATATCATATAATTTCCTAACTCCTCCTTATCTCTCCCATTGTACCAGAATCCTAGGCATTAAAAAAATTACAAACACACACACATACAAACCCCATGAAACCAAATAACTATTTCCATTTGGAAAAATGTTAGTTTGGGATACATGAGCAAATGATTAGTATTTTTTATGTTAATCATTTTCTGTTTATATTTATTTCATATATCTTTTTTCTGCTAAACAATTATTTCAGATGGAATTGATAAATTTATCTTCATCTAGTATACCATGCCAGTGCTGATGACACAAATCTGGAGTAAATGTGATTTCTACCATCAAGGGATGTGTATCTGTGTGTGTGTGTGTGTGTGTGTGTGTGTGTGTGTGTGTGTTTGTAAAACTCCAGGAATTTCTTGAGTGTCATGTATGGATTTTACTAAACAGAGCTGTTTTTATTTTTCAAAAATCACCTATAACATTTAAAAATATAGTCATTGCTCTTTAGTACATTTATTTTCATATGTCCTTGTGTAGCCTCTTTTAAGAGTTTTATGGGCATGTGGCTTTTCTGATAGTCTGAATAAGTTTTTCAAAATCTTGCATAATCTAGTGACTGTCACAATTATGTTGTCAGGAATAGAATTTTATTGCTTGTAGGTTTACTTTTCACATATTTATACATGTGACTAAAAAAGGGAAAAGCTTTTTTAAATTGGAAGTGAGCTTAGCTCATCTTATATAGTCCCCTGAGAACACATGAGTCTCAGGATTTGGCACTTCCACTTCACTTTATTGGATAGGAAGAGATCATGGGTCACTAGTCTTAGTCAGTATCTCCTTTTTATGAAAGGAAATACTCCCCAAGTGTATAGAAAGGAGGATGTGAGAGAAAATTGAAGTCTTTGGCTTTGTGGTCTAAGCTCTTACCTTTAACTCATAATTATAGTGCTAACTATAATGTCTTATGTTTAGGAAGGAGTTGGAGATGAATAAAATGGAACAGCTTATTAAAGCAAATGTATTTGTGTTAAATAGAAGGAACTGACCTAAAACAAAAAAGAAAACTTAATTTGTATTTCATACTTATAAATAAGTCTATTTGAGATAGTATTTGTTGAATATATACATTTGAATGAAATGACAATTTAGATGCTTTGAAAACTTTGTTAGTTCTTTGAAGTTTTGAGATGATGTACTGATGTTCATTATCTTTGGAAAGTACTTAGTGCTAAAATGTGATAATATTACATATAGAACTAATAAAAATGTGTCTGCTTTGTAAGATTTCATATTTTAAGACAGATTACATTCATTCATTTTATTGAATGTACAAGGAGAAGCTTGGATAGACATTAATTAAATTGTCAGAAATAAATAGAAATTGTAAGTATGACACACCCTGCAAAGTGGAGATTTATGGTGCTATAAGAGCATTACGTGGAGGGATTTGATGTAGTCATGGCCCTCTGGGAAAGTTCTCTATGGAGGTGATGAAGAGTTGAGCTCTGAAGAAAGACTAAGAGTTACTGAGCAAGGGGTATGGGGACTTGTATTTCCTCTGTTTGAAATTATACACATATTTTATGCTGTACACTACATCTATGTATTAGTAATGGCCTGAGAGCTTTGCTCTAATTCATGTTTCTTTTCAGATGAAGAAACTAGAATCCATGGATTTTAAGTAACTTGCCGAAATTTCATAGCTAGCCTGTGATAAAAATGGAAGTAGGACTATGTTTTATGATTCATGCCATTTCTATTAGGATGGGTTCAAGATATAAGAACATCAATTACAAAAATGCACTTAACTCTTTATTAAGTCATTTATTTATTCATCTTAAATTACAAAGTACCTAGTATATAGAATAGACTGTGCTACTTGGTGTGAAAGATGAAATGATATGTGGCATTTGCTTCCAGAGAACTTCCCATCTACTGGAAAATATAAAGCATAATCTGAATTTAGACAATAACATGATAGATGTCAACAGAAAAATATAGATAAAATGAGGAATTCTGATGAGAAAGAGATTATTTCCACTGGATCTAAGTTTGGGGTGGCTTCCTGAAGGAAATGATAATTGAGCTGGGCTTAAACATGAAAATGAAAGGCGTTTGGTACACAGTGGACTGCATAATCAAAGCAAGGAGTTTTTCAGGGCATCAGCAGGTAGTTCTCTTAGATGGCACTAAAATGTGTGAAGGGAGAGATAGTGGGAAATGGATTTGAAATATATATTGAGGCCTGATTGTGGATAAATACTATAGATAAGGGGTAGCCCTTAATTTTCTGATAAAAAGGAGAACAGACTAATGGTAGTTGTTGTTCAATGGTAAGTGCATTGGGTAGAGGATAAAGAAAGGTTGAATGTGTAGCTGCTCTGTGGGGTGCTGGGGATACAAAGATGAATATGTGTAATTTAGGGAGTAAGTATGATGCTCAAAACATGACGAGAGCCAGGTGTGAAAATCATGCCCAGTGTGTAATAAAGTGAAGCTATTCATTCTCCTGTGAAGAGTTTTGAAAGGCTCCATAGATATGTGGGCTTTTAGTTGCTATTAATCCCTATATGTTTTGTCTTCTTAGATCACAGGTTCCCTATGGTTTATTATCATCCAGTAGTTGACAAGGAGGTCTTACTGCTAGGTGCCAACGTATGCCCTGGTTCCCTTAGTCAATAATTTTTTTTTGTTTTTGAGACAGAGTCTTGCTCTATCACCTAGGCTAGAGTACAGTGGCACCATCTTGGCTCACTGCAACCTCCACTTCCAGGTTCAAGAGATTCTCCTGCCTTAGCCTTCCAAGAAGTTGGGTTTACGGGTACCTGCCGCCACGCCTGGCTAATTTTTAAATATTTTTAGTACAGATGGGGTTTCAGCATGTTGGCCAGGCTGGTTTTGAAGTCCTGACCTCAAGTGATCCACCTGCCTTGGCCTCCCAAAGTGCTAAGATTACAGGCATGAGCCACTGTGCCCAGCTCCCTCAGTCATTCATTCAACAAATGTGTATTGAGAGCCTACTATGTGTCAGGCACTGTGTTAGGTTCTGTCTTGTGGTAAACAAAAATAGGCTCTCTTCTTGTCCTCAAGGGCTTTGTAGTCTAGGGGGCAAGACACATTAAACAAGTAATGAAAATAAAATGTGATTAGTATTAATGATAGAATAGTATGGAAGATAAAAGGCAGGACAGTTGTAAATGATCATAACATTCTAGGAAATTAAAAAGTCTTATTAGTTCATATTTTAATTTGGCACTGCCAGAATCCATGATGACCACTAGGAAAGATGCTTATTCTAAAATTAATGGAATCATACCATGTGAGGGATGAAGAGAAAAGGAGGCTTCATGGGCTAGGATCATGAGGTTTGGAGGTCATGGTTGAAGTCAGGCACAGTTCTGGCTGAAATTCTGTCAGTACATAATGGCTAGGTGATCTTGTATAAGCGACTTAATGTCACTACCCTAGGCTTCTTTGACTGTAAAATGGGGAAAATTATATTTACCTATCAGGATTGTAGTAAGATTTAAGTGAAATGAGTACTTTAAGTATAGTGCCTGGTATATAGTAAGTGTCCAATGAGTGTTGTCTTCTAAAAAAGATATAATTACTTGAAAGAGAATGGCATTTAGTGTCCTAACCTTTATGTAGGATTTTGGTTCAATCTTCACTGATCCCTGTCCTCAGGCAAGAAATCTGAATTCCTTGTGCTGCTTCCCTCATATGCAAAAGGGACTATGTTTCTTCTATGTTCTTTTTAGCAAAGAAGTATAAAGATTACTTACATCATACAATGGTCTTTTTATATTCAGGGGAAAGGTGATACGTAGATGTGTTTTGTTCCTTTCCTCAAATCTATTTTTATACTACAGTTGAAAATGCTTCAAGTCTCTTTCTATTTTTTAAATGCATGTTGCTGTTTAGTTAGCTTTTAAGGTGACGTGTGGACGTATCTCATAAAACCAATAATTTGTGTCACTTTATATAGCATTGCAAAAGTCCCTTCTTGCCAATTTTGTTTTGACATGTAACAATTGTTCGGGAGGATGGATGCATATCCAGATGCTTAAGCAGATTTTATTGATTATAAATAAAATAGCTTAAAAATAAAACTTTAAAAATGTAATTACTGCTGCCATTTTTACACACAAAGAAGTAAGAGTAAAGAAATACGTGGTGTTCTCTTGGGGGCAGAAGGATGGCCTGGTTTCATCTTCGTTGTGCAAGGACTCAGATGCAATCTAGAAAGCCATCTCAGAACTGTTACTGTAGAGAAGGCTGTTGCATCTCCAGAAGTGCACAGAAGATAGCACAAGAGCTTTGTATGTTTTCAGAGAGCCCCTGACACGCAGCTGTTAATCCGAAATATCTATAAAGCACATCTTCCCAATCAACCTTGTTTTGCAAGAAATGTCTCTTTAAGCATTTCTTTTGAATCAACTAAATCCAACACTGAGCCCTCATCCCACCATCTTGATGAGAATTTCAGTTATAATGGGGCTCCCTCACTCACAAAGCTGTGGAGCTGAGGTCCTGTGATAGTGCATAGAACAAAGTATTCAGGTGAGACTCTTGGGCTTTTAGTTCAGATTCATTTGCTAATTTGCTAATTGGTTGGCTAAATAGTTTCTCTCAACAGAGGCGTGCTAGAGTTTTGGTGGGACAGTTCTTGTGGTGTAGGAATGTTCTATACATTGCAGGATGCTTTTAGCATCCATGACTCTGATTCATTGTGACAACTGAGAAAAAGCCTTTTCTACCTTTCCAAAGCTCCTTAGTTGAGTGCCATAATATACCTACTTTAATTCCCCCAGCTGATCCCTTGAACTATAATGGGGTTGGGACTGTTGTTTCTCACCCAGGGCTGAGAAAGTAGTGGACCCAGGTGCTCTGAAGGGAGCCTTATGTGGCTACTTTGCTTTCCATGGGAAGCTCTTCAAGCTCTTTTTTCCTGGAGCTCTTCAAGAGGGAAGTTTTTGAATGCATTTACTTGTAGGTGTTGCAGATCAGTCCTTCCTGAAGCTTGGGGCAATATCTTTCTCTTGCTGCTTGTGCCAGACCTGTCCCCACCTTCATCCCTCACTCTCACACCAATGCAGTGGCTTCTTTTCGTCTCCATAGTACTGAGATTTTGGAAAACCATAGCCAGTAAAGGAAATTCTCTTAGGCCAATTCAGGGGCAGCTGGGCTACCCTGTGGTGAGGAAGCATCCAAGACCTGGCTCTCTTCTCAGGAGATAGGCTGAGGTATCAAAAGGCAAAATAGGGTATGCCAGTTACTAAATGTGATTTCAATTTTTTGGGTTATTCAATGGCAACAAAACTACAAAGCTCATTAATATCTTAGTAACTTACCTTGCACCCAAACATAGGTATTATTCATATTTCCTTCAAAACTGAGTGATCTTGCCCTACCTCTATGGTCTGATTTCTTTACCTTGGGGAACCAGAGCTCTATAACTTGGCAGATCAGATACATGGCCCACATGTAAGGCTGACACAAAGGCAGGAATCTATGGACAGGGTTCAGGGCTATGCTTACTTTCTATTTGGATTTTTGAACTGAACAACAGAACACAGGAAACTATTTGAGTTACTATTTTTCTCATTTCTCTTGTGGATGCTACTTTCTAGTTTAATAGGAAAGAAGTTAGATTGTTACATGCAATGGTTATCTCAGGGAATTAGGGTTTATTTTTATTTTAACCCTTTGCAGTGGTTAGTGCTAATTTTTGTTTTTCTGGCCCTGTTGTCCTGTGAAATAACCAGAATTGTGGTATACAAATGGGTTCTCCTTTATTAAATGAGGATGATGATAGTACCTACCATGTAGGTACTATCAAAGGGATTAGTAATGTCTGTAAAGTGCTTAGTATGCTGCCTGGCCCTCAGTGAGTGATATGTAAGGGAATAATGTTAATGAGTCCAGCCACTATGCTAAGTACTTTAAATCTGGTTGCTTTCTCATTTCATGGTCCTCTAAATGTTCCTGAGATAAATGCTATTATTCCCATTTCACAGATGAGGGTTAGGAGGCTTAGAGAGTTTGTTACTTGCCTAAGGAAATACAGCCTATAAGCTGATGAGTTGGAATTGGATGCAAGTTTGGAAGGGGAAGTATCCTCTCCCCAAATGGGCAGAGAGGGGCCTGGGCTCACCTAATTTTTAAAGCCTCGGTCAGTGTTATGCTGAATTTATCCCTTACATGTCTGCACACTACTTTTAATTGAAAGTAGAAAAATGAAATAGAGATCTAATAAAAATTATCACAGTGTTAAGACTGAAAAAATGAATCTTTGTCTGAATCTGTTTAGTACAGAGCCTACTACACCTGGAACATATTTTTTTTGATCCTCTTCATAAACTGCTAAAAAATATGCTGTAATTACAGGCATTTAATGAATCAAGCTACTGGGCACTTTTGTAATAGGTTGCATTTTATTTTCCTTAGGATAATGACCAGGCTTATAATAAGAAAATTTTGACTTCCTCATCTTAACTTAATTTTAATACAAGTCATTGAAAGCAACACAATTCAGAGCATTTTCTTTCTTTTCTTTTCTTTCTTGAGACAGAGTCTCAGTCTGTCGCCCAGGCTGGAGTGCAGTGGCACAATCTCGGCTCACTGCAACTTCCACCACCCAGGTTCAAGCAATTCGGCTTGCTGCAACCTACACCACCCAGGTTCAAGTGATTCTACAGCCTCAGCCTCCCAAGTAGCTAGGATTACAGGTGCATGTCACCATGCCAGGCTCAGTTTTGCATTTTTAGTAGAGACAGGGTTTCACCATATTGGCCAGGCTGGTCTTGAACTCCTGACTTAAAGTAATCCACCCACCTTGGCCTCCCAAAGTGCCGGGATTACAGGCATGAGCCACTGCGCCTAGGCAGAACATTTTAACATTTAAAATATTAGTAGATGTTCTTGTGGACTTAATGTTTTATATTTTCTTTCTTTCTTTTTTTTTTTTTAAATTGAGATGGAGTCTCGCTCTGTCACCAGGCTGGAGTGCAGTAGAGTGATCTTGGCTCACTGCAACCTCTGCCTCCTGGGTTCGAGAGACTCTCCTGCGTCAGCCTCCCGAGTATCTGGGACTACAGGCACCCGCCACCAAGCCTGGTTAATTTTTTTGCATTTTTAGTAGAGACGGGGTTTCACCATGTTGGTCAGGATGGTCTCGATCTCCTGACCTTGTGATCTGCCTACCTTGGCCTCCCAAAGTGCTGGGATTACAGGCGTGAGCCACTGCGTCCGACCATGTTTTATTTTTTCATATCATCATGCTCTGAACCAAAATAAAAGCACAATCTCCTGTTATTTTGGATTTGGATAATTCTTAATAATTTAGATATTAGGGATGTTTTTATTTTTTTCCAGAAAAAGTCATCCATGGTTCATAGTATTCCTATTTTGCCACTTAGGAATTAAAAAAATATGTTTGAGATTTCATTTATTGTGAGAAGACCTGCTGCTCATCTATCTTTTCATTGGCAAGCCATTGTCAAAATTTGCTTGTTATTGTTTTAATATGTATCAAAGTTATTCCTCTTCATAGGAAAGAGGTATTTATTTGTAAGCACTAAAATGACTAACTTAGATAAAATACAAGACTATTTTACAAACATTTCTTTGCCAAAGTAAGGCATTTAAAGAAAAGTTACTGAGGCCAGAAGGGGTGGCTCATGCCTATAATCTAGCATTTTGGTAGGCTGAGGCAGGTGGATCGCTTGAGCTCAGGAGTTTGAGACCAGCCTGGGCAATCTGGAGAAATCCTGTCTCTACAAGAATACAAAAATGAGCTGGGCATGGTGGTGCACACCTGTAGTCCCAGCTACTCGGGAAGCTGAGGTGGGAGAATCAATTGAGCCCAGGAGGCAGAGGTTGCAGTGAGTCATGATCGCACCACTGTACTCCAGCCTGGGCGACCCTGTCTCAACAACAACAAAAAAGAAGAGTTACTGAACATATACATTACTATTTTGTGTTCTGACTTCAAAGTCAGCAACAAACATTAATAACAGCTACAATTCTGATTTATTGGGTTCTTAACCTGTGTTAGTTTATATCCTAAGCACTTTATCTCTGACAAAGCAATAAAGTGAAAATTATTTCTATTTCACATATGAGGGAACTGAGGAACTAGAGAGGTTATATGATTTTTCCCAGTTAAGAGAGTAAATAGTGGCAAAGTAATTTCAATCAATTTCTCTGTGATTATGCACTACTCCGACCTGCTGCACTCTGATACGGATAATGTGCTCTGATACAGAAATGCACAGGCTATTATGAACATAGAGAGGTGGACACGTAACCAAGCCTGGGAGTCATGAGTCTCAAAGTATATGGATTAGCTAAAGCTGTAGAGGTGGGCAGAGGAAATGGGTGGGAGAAGAAATGAATTCCAGGTAGAGGGTTCAGAAAGTACACATCTTATTATTGTTACTTGTTACTACGAGTATCAGGTGAGATTTGCATGACGCTGGAAAGGTGAGGTCCAAATTTTTGAGAATCTGTGTTAAGAAGCTTGGGCGTTATCTTGTATCATAGAGAGATACTGATAGATTTCACGCATATCAATGATATTGAGTTGTGTTTTAGGTACATTACTCTTGAATGGGTGAGGAGATGGTTTTAGGAGAGACAAAACTAGAGGCAGGGAAGCCAGTTTTAATCTTCCATGTGAAAGATGATTAAGACTTTGGATTAGGACAGTGGTAGTAAGGGATCTATTTGAGATGTAAGTTTGAAAAATAAATTTGCAGGACCTAATGATGCATAGCTTTCGGTGATGAAGCAGAGAGGGGGGTAAACAAAAAGTGCCAGGCTTAAGCCTGTATAACTGGGTGGATCATAGATTTACCAATTAAGACAGTGAAACACAAGAAGAGGGTGAGGCAGAAGATATAGTGAGTTTGCTTTGGGGCACATTGTGTTTGGTGGAGTCAAATGGTGATACTCATCAGAAATTGACTATATGAGTTTGACCTTGTGGGCAGAGATTTGTGGAGGGACTACTTGAGAAATTATTATCATTTGTGGTAGGTGCTACTGTTATAGTGACTGAGTCATGGTGTATGTGGGAATAGTAGATGGATTACTGGGATACCTAGCTTCATTGAAGAATGGAGAACTCGCAGAAGACACAAAACAGGAATAATTGGATGTATGATGAGAGCCATGTAGTATCAGAGAAACACAATTTCAGAAAAATGTTAAATAGTGTGCAGTGCTGTGTAGAGGTCTTATGAGATAAGGGTTGAAAAATGTCGACTAAAGGAATCCCTTTTTACATATTTTGGAGATAAAGGGAGACAGGAGGTAGCTAGAGGTGGAGTTTTCTTGAGGGGGTTGAGGTGGTAGAATTTAGCAGGTTTCTAGGTTGTGGGAAAGGAAGCTATTGAGAGGAAGATGCTGAAGGTAGAAGAGTGAGTATGACCAGCACATAGTTCCAAGTCTGGAACAAAGAGATAGGCAGAGGGTGGGCCTTGCACGGTTCTACAGACTCATTTCTTTCCTGAAGGAAAGGAATGAAGATGGTTGTACTTTTAGATCATGTATGGGTCATATGTATTATAAGTACAGTGATTACACAGCTGGTTTCAGCCATCTGGAGGAAGAAGGAAGCAGTGACCACTCTTGAAAATGAATGCAGTGTGACACAAAAAGAGTAATGGAAGATTATACTGGTTTTTGAATTGCTAGAGTTAAAAACAACAAAAAAGCAGCCAAAGAATTGTTCTGTGGATCATGTCTTAGTCTGTAGTGACAAAAATGCAGAGGTTGTGCAGAAACAATCTATGAATAGTTGAAGACCTGAACTTTATTCTTTGACTTTGTTGACTTTGTCTATAGTTGCTGAGACATGGGTATGATGAGAATATTTCCTTTAGACCAGTGGTTTTCAAACTTGACTGCTCTCAGGTGTTATTTGTCAAACTTTAAAAAAATAATGATGCCAAGGTCACTCTCAGAAATTCTGCATCATCAATAATTTTAAAATCTCCCCAGGTCATTTGACTGTGTAGCCCTGGTTAGAACCACTGCTGCAGACCAGTAGTTAGCAATTTTTTTTTTTTTTTTGGTAGAAGACCAGATAGTAAACATTTTAGGCTTCGTGGTCTGTACAGTCCCTGTTGCAACTACTTAACTCAGTGCAAAAGGAGCATAGATAAAAGGTAAATCAATATGCCCGTCTTCCAATAAAACTTTTCTTTGACATTTCATTATGACTTATTTCATTGACAAATATAAATTATATAAATTTATGCCCTACAACATGATGTTATGAAATGTGTATACATTGTAGAATGGCCAAGTCAATTAACCTATGCATTACCTCACATGCAATATTAACTGTAGTCACCATGTTGTACAATAGATATCTTAATCTTATTCCTTCTAACTAAAATTTTGTATTTTTTGATGAACATCTCCCCAGTGCCTCCTCCACTTCCTCCACCAGCCCCTGATAACCACTATTCTATCCTCTGCTTTCTATGAGTTTGACTTTTTCACACTTATATGTAAGTGAGGTGATGCAATTATTTCTATTTTATTTTTTATGCCTGGCTTATTTTGCTTAACACACTGTCCTCCAGATTCATCCCTGCTATTGCACATAACAGGATTTTCTTTTTTATTTATTTTATTTATTTATTTTTGAGACAGAGTCTTGCTCTTGTTGCCCAGGCTTGAGTGCAATGGTATGATCTCAGCTCACTGCAACCTCGGCATCCTGGGTTCAAGTGATTATCCTGCCTCAGCCTCCTGAGTAGCTGGGATTACAGGCACCTGCCACCACGCCTGGCTAATTTTTGTATTGGGATTTTCTTCCTTTTAAGGCTGAATAATATTCCATTGTTTATGCATACAACACATTTTCTTTATGGACACTTACGATGACTTCATATCTTGGCTATTTTGAATAATGCAAGAAAGCTTGCATTTACTGACACAAATTTGAATTCTTTATAATTTTTAAATGTTGTGAAATATTATTATTCTTTTAATTTTACTCACAACAATTAGAAAATGCAAAAACCATTTTTATCTCACAGGCCAAGTAGGCATGGGGTACAGTTTGCTCTGGATCCTTGCTGCTACTTAGTGTGGTCCTGAACTTGCAGGATAGGCATGACCTGGGAGCTAATTAGAAATTCAATTTTGAGGCTGGGTACGGTGGCTCACACCTGTGATCCCGGCACTTTGGGAGGCCGAAGCAGGTGGATTGCCTGAGGTCGGGAGTTTGAGACTACCCTGACCAATGTGGTAAAACACCGTCTCTCCTAAAAATAGAAATATTAGCCAGGTATGGGTGCAGGTGCCTGTAATCAGCTACTTGGGAGGCTGAGGCATGAGAATCATTTGAACCCAGGAGATGGAGGTTGCAGTGAGCCAAGGTCGTGTCATTGCACTCCAGCCTGGGCAACAAGAGCAAAACTCTGTCTCAAAAAAAAAAGAAAGGAAATTCAATTTTGAACCTCACCTCTGCTGTACTGAGTCAGAATCTACATTTTAACAAGATCAAAGTATGCAGATTCAAGTTTGAGAATTACTTATCTGCATTCCCACTTGGCTCAGAAAATACAGGAGCCTCATAATTTTTTTCTGTTGTCTCAGAGACCTTTTAATGGAAGCATGAAAGCATTGAAGGAAAACTGTGGCAGCAGGCTATCATCCAGGTGTTCTGAGTTGCTTAACAATTTAGATAGTCTTGCTTTTGGTCCTCGAAATCCAAGTGGAAAGTTATTATTCTCCTAAAAATAATGAAGAGTTTATATTGTAGCCACTGTAGACTGTTCTTTTTACAGAACGGGCTTACTAAGGTTCTTCCAGTGAGAACCAAACTTTCCTTTAGGAGACACCTTGAATTTATTCAACAGTCTCTCTACTGACTTTTTTGAGACTCCCGAGAACTAAAGCCAAGAGAATGTAAGAGATAATTTTAGCTTTGCTCTCTGAGAGGATACCATAGAAGAATATTGAACATACAACAACTAGCTTGGACACTTACAGTGAGAATATTAGTGAAAGAAGTGCCCCTGTTTTTCCCATTTTTGAGGTTCATAAAATGAATTATTTAACAAATAAGATGATTTATTTTAGATAAATTGGAAGAAAGCGGAATTTGAAATGCCATAATACAACTCTGACATGGGGAAGTTTTTTTGAACCTTCATTTTATCATCTTTAAAATGCAGATAATGTTTTTGGACCAATTTTTTCCAGAAATATGAATATTAAATTGATAATTTGCCTTGAAAACTACTTACTGATGTTCAGAAGTAGAATAAGCCATGCTTCTGTGTGTTTGTAAGAGCTAGAGTAAGACTGTGCATTTGTGGGCTGACAAAACAACCTTTAGGACTGTCTAAAACAATCTTCGGGTTGAACTAAAGTACTCATCGTGTAAGAAAGAAACAATTTCCTCGTAGCTTCAGTTATTACATTTTTGCCGATTTACTTCCCATTTGACACTGGTAAGAGTAAGATTAATAATGGGACTGCAGCAAGAGTAAAATGTTAATTCCCCAGGATGTGGATAAAAACCACATGCATACAAATGTGTTTAACATTGATTTCCCATGTTATTTATTTTGGCTAATTTCCTTTAAATTCACATATATGTGTGGATTCAGGCACCTGTTGAAGAGAGTATTAAGCATTGACTTATTTTGTTTATTCATCTTTTTTTATTACCTCATTCTCCCTCTTTTATAAAATACAAACCATCGTGTTTTTTTTTGTTTGTTTGTTTTTTTTTTGTTTTTTTTGTTTTTTTTAAGCAGTAACCGGACAAAGAAAGACAAAAAAGATCATGAGCTCTTAAACTTTTATGCTATCTTTATATGACCATGAGGGAATGAACCTCTTCTGAATTCCTACATTCCATTTCAACAAGTTTAATCTTGTAGAAAATTTAAAATGTGAATACTATAGTGGTCTTTAAAAATAATATATATTGGATAGACCTTACCACCAGAGGCATTAATGTCATGCCACTTTTAAGAGTTGAAAACTCTGATGATAGATTATTGAAATGGTTAAAAATGCATGCAGAGTGGTCCTTTCCAGTGATATCTCCCAGGACACTTCTGTGATGTGTACATTATGCTCCGGCCAAAGCAGACTATATCTCAAAGGAGCATGCATTTTTCTGTGGTTGGAGCTTTGCTTATAGTATTCTCTATATTCAGAAAGCGCTCTAGCCACCTTTAACTGACAAAATCCCATCCATCCTTCAAAGCTCAGATCTCAAGCCTCCTTATTCACATAGCTTTCCTGATCCTGCCAACTGGATGTGATATTTATCTCCTTTGAGCTCTCAGAGCACTTTGTATTTACCTCTCTTATGGCACTTAGCTTATTTTGCCTTATGTTTTAGTTATTTGTGACTTTGACTTCTGGAGATCAGGGACTTTATTCTTGAAACTCTTGAAAGTTAATGCTCCTATTTCCTCATGAAGATCATTGTCGAGGAGAGTAAAGACAGACTAGTTAGAAAAGGAACATTATGAGAGATCCAAGATGGCCGATCACTAGCAGCTCAGGATTGCAGCTCCCAGTAAAAGCGCAGAGAGCCAGTGGACGCCACACTTACCGATAAATTTTTGCTGCCCACGGACCAGGACATTCCCAGTGGAGGAGCCCCACGGGTCGCCAGCGCGACCCTTTTGGCTGGTGTGGCTTTTTTGCCGGCGCCTCGGCTTGGTGGCTCTTGGTGTGAGTAAATGGGACTGAGTCTCCTTTTGGATGATGTTTGGAGCTCTGGGAAGTCAGAGCAGTCCATCCAGCTGATTGAAAAAGAGGGACTGAAGAGGGAAGCCAGACCGGAGATCCCCGGGCAGAAAAGCACCATGAATTTCAACGCTGCTGATTTAGCTAGTGTTGTGGGTTGCCACAGTTAAAATTACATAGATCCTGGAGCTGGGAATTAACAAGCTCGACGTCCACTCAGAGACCTAATTTTAAAGTTGTTAATTACAAAGACGACAGATGGATAAAACCATAAAGATGCCAAGAAGCCACCATAAAAGAACTGAGAACACTCAAAATCGGAAGGTCTCTCCTTCTACAGAGGACGCTAGTTCCTCATCAGTAACGGAACAAGGCTTGATGGAAAATGAGTGTGAAGAATCATCAGAATTAGGCTTCAGAAGGTGGATAATAAGAAACTTCTGTGAGCTAAAAGAATATGTTCTAAACCAATGCAAAGAAACTAATAATTTTGAAAAAAGGTTTGACGAAATGATAACGAGAATGGACAATTTAGAGAAGAATATAAACAAATTAATGGAGCTGAAAAACACAATATGAGAAATCCGTGAAGTATGCACAAGTTTTAACAGTCGAATTGATCAAGTAGAAGAAAGGATATTAGAGGTCAAAGACCAACTTAATGAAATGAAACGTGAAGACAAGATCAGAGAAAAAAGTGTAAAAAGTAATGAACAAAATCTTCAAGAAATATGGGACTATGTGAAAAGACCTAATTTACGCTTAATAGGTATACCTGAAAGTGACGAAGAGAATGAATCCAAGTTGGAAAATATTTTTCAGGATATTATCCAGGAAAATTT